>APFE031470385.1:290162-386079 GCA_000404065.3 Pinus taeda | reverse complement strand
ACCCCTTATTAATATTGTTGTGCCCCTATTTCCCCCATATCGTTATTATTGTGCCCCATAGAATCCCTCTATTGTTATTTTTGTGGCTTTATATTATATTGTTAGGTCGGCTAGATTATATTGTGACTCCTTAGACTCCTATATATAGAAAGGAGGTTTTGTCATTTGAATCATCCAAGAATTGTTCATTTATGTAATGTAAAGGAGGTTTCCCCCTCGAAGAGGCTGAATTCTAAGGTGTGGATCTCTCTTTTCTATCTTTTTGTGAGCTGGTTTCATAACATTTACCTAGCACATAACTCAACCAACAAACATCAAACTCTTACTCTGTTTAATGTCGAACTCAGCCTCCTATGTGGCAACCCATTTGACCTTCTTATGTGGCTTCACTTCAATCACTTAACTCCTTAATGCCAAGTCACTCCACTTGACTAGTGGTGACCTTCTTTGACTGGGAACATGTTTTTAATGTGTCCCTAGTTTATTAATTTTTCAATTTTCCTTGTCTTTTTTGCTCACTTCCGAGTAAAAGTGAATTTTGGTAAGGAAATATGTATTTTTTGGACCCCAAAATGGGTACTAGGATAATGTTGGTACTCTGAGTATAAATTTTGAGTACAAACACGCCATACAACATTTTGTAGTGCCACTTTTTAATTATTACATACAGTTTTAATTAAAAATTCTCGTTATGCGGGAATTTTTAATTATTAAAAAATCCTAGAAATCCCTAATGCAATTCCGTGAGACCCTAGGAATTGCCTAGCATCGTAATATACGTTGACCCTAGACTTAGAAACTCACTCAAGGCCCAACTATTAAGACACACTCCAGCTTTGGCAATTATAAATGAAAAAACTCAATTATTAATCGTTGAAAAGAAAAAATAATTAGTCAAGTGAAAGAAAACACTCTAGAGTGACTTCCTTATTAACCATGTCCCAAGGGTCTAAGACTATTACATAAGTTCATCATGCTAGTGTCATTTATTGCAATTCCCTATGGGGGTATAGAATTTGCATAGAAAAAGAGAGAGAAAAGGGGCAAAATGCCATGTTGGACTTTTGACCTTCAAAAATTTGTTAGGTGCCTTATCCATTGGACAATGGGGTCCTTGTTTCCTGCCATGTACATATGAGCAGGGAACAAGAAGCATTGAAAAGTACAAGGCCAAGTTTGTGGAGAGAGGGTTCTCCCAGAATGAGGGAGTTAACTATGAGACATTTGCTCTTGTCGCCAAGTACACTTCTATCAGCATTGTCCTATCTATTGCTTTAGAGATGTTGTGGAGGATACATCAGATGGATGTAAAGACAACTTTTCTCAATGGTGTTATTGAGGAGGAAGTGTATATAGAGCAGCCAGAGGGCTTTGAGGTTCATCACACGCAGTCATATGTATGTAGACTAAAGAAAGTATTGTACGGGCTCAAGGAGGCTCATCGAGCTTCGTATTCGAGGATTGACAGCCACTTGTTGGGATTGGGCTTTACCAACAGTGAGATAGACTCTAACTTGTATTTCATTCAGGTTAAGGGTGAACTATTCATTCTTGTGTTATGCATGGATGCTCTGTTTCTTACAAGTTCTAAGAGGTGCATAAGGAGGTGAAAGGAAGATCTCGCTTCAGAGTTTGTGATGAAGTGTAACAACCCATTTACATATCCGTCTAAGTTAAATGATAAATAATATAAATTAAATGGTATAAATTAATATAAAGTTTACACTTTAATATGTATAAAGATAAAATTCATAAAATAAATGGAAGTATATATTAAAGCAAATAAACCTAACATAAACTATATAAGAAACATACGGGTAACCTTTTGAAAAGATCATTCAACTCATAAATGAAACCTCTACGCAGTCGACAGCAACCTCCGATCAATAAATATCTAAGGAAATGCATGTGTGAGGTGTCGAGAGCTGCACCGGCGATGGGGGAAGGCTGGGAGGCGGTCACCGAAACCCTCGGTATAAAACCACTGAGAGGGCCGAGGAAAGGAGGACGAAGAGGAGAAAACTGAGCAAGGGAAGATCGAAACAGGAACGGAAGTAGCTGAAATTGACTTGAGGTTCTGGGCACGGGGGCAGTAAGTGAAGCTTACTGAATTGGCTGGGAGGAATTGGTTTCCCAGTAATCGATTCAACTTCAGAGAACGAGAGCAGACAGCAATTTACCAGTCCACAGCAGTTCAGGTAAGTTTTTTTTTATTTATTTTACGGTTCTGCTTATTTCAGTTTTCAGTACGTGTAATTTTCAGTTTCTCAGTCTTTACACATGGTATCGGAGCACAGTTTCAACCCTGGAGACCTTACAGGGCCTAGAAGTAATTAACGTTGTAACTTTGCAAAAAAAAAAATCCACCGAATAAATTTACGTTGCAGCTAGATTAGCTCCATATTGGAAATTTGCTTATTTTCCTTGTCTGAAGATGATCTATAAATGGTCATTGAAATTTGAGCGCTCTGTCTCAGTTACCTTTAAACCAGCGTGACAGTAGAATAGATTAGTAGAGTAGGCATCAGTCTAGAATGCAAATATCAGAATAAGGAAGCTTAAGTATTATATAAAATAAAAGGGAAAGATGTTAAATGTAAATTAACTGGATGAGAGAACCCATTCATATCGTTATCGTATGCGCTATGAGGCCATCACGATCATGACTCTCTGCACCGTTAAGAATGATCCTGTCCAGGGCGAAGTGATATCCTCTTGAACCATGCAGCTGATAGCGTCGTGGAATGGAGCTCGAACTTGAATCCATTTCTTAGGAAACAACCCCTGTTCCTAGAAAACATAATATATCAACGCATTCTGCATCCTAAATGAGACAAATTTGAGTATCGTCAACAAATGTTGATCCGAATCTACGCAACTTATTTAAACATCTATTTAAATCGGAATAAAAATAGTTTCGTTACAGTAACAAAATAACAATTTTACCAATGAGAAATATGTGAGGTTAAATTTATAATCTAAAACAATTGCAGAAAAACTTGACTGCAGCAAATTATTTTTTCAACAGAGCATAAGCACATGCTACATCCACAAATGGTGACAATAAATGCACAAAAATTCTCTTTCAAATTTCCAGAAAATATCAATTACTTAGAACAGCTTCTATCACAGAGTATCAGATTGATGCATTTCCACCTTTTTAGGCAAGCACACAATCTCTGACTTTGGATCCAAAGATTCATTTTGTGTGGAGAGCTTTCGATCTCCCAGCAGACTTCTTTGTATGATTTTACCAAGTTGATCACAATTGTCATCTAACCTCTTATTGGAAATCTTTGCTTCATTCTGTCCAGAAACATTATTTTCTTCTAATACTTGACAGACAGGAATCAATTCTTCTCCTGACAATCCATCGTACCCTCTTTCAATGGTCATTATTGCTGAATCTGGCAACTTAAGCTTTTCCTTAGAATCACATATTTTGCCTGAACCTTTCAGACAGCCTCCCCTGCATTGAAATAGCATTAAACCTTCAGAACTGTCTAACAGGCCTTGCTGCTGGCCTGAAGGAAAGCCAGGTGATTCCTTACAGAGATGCATCTGTTTCCTGTTACATGGTTCCATTTTGTCTACGTCATTAAGAATAAAATTAACATCAGCAGCCATGGTATTCATAGGAACTGCATCCGAAGTTTTCCCCTTTCTTTCTTGCTCAACCTTGCACGATGATTGGATATATAGGTTTCTTAAACGCTCCAATCCTGCGTTCAAATTAGGTTTCGAGATCACAGCGATCTTTGAAATATATCAAATTCACACGGATTGGATGACACGTAAAGGCCAGACGGTATCAACCTGTGGGAGGAAAGCCAGGAGGCACGTAGATCTCCTTTTTTTGTCTAACCCGTGGCCAGGGAATAAATCTTGTTGACGAATGGCAATAAATTATATTGCTATATATATATTATAAACTATATATTCGAACTGGATCCTTTAAAGCATAATCATAAATATTTAAATTCATTTAAAATATATTTTTTCCAGCGTTTCAGAAGCCATGGGTTGTATACGAAAAAAGGGGTTCACGGTTGTTTGATTTATAAACATGAAAAATAAATAAATGGGTGGGTACTATAAAGTGCCGCTTTTCAATTCTTTAGTCATATCCCCGTGCTGTCAATCAAACCCGTGACATCAAACATAGTATTAATATTATTAACCATGAGATCACAAATAAGCTAAGTCCCGTTCTTGTGGTTTAATGGTAACCACGTTATGTTGGTAATAAGCAGGATCTATTGTGTTGACACTTTAAATGACACCGTAAGAGTTAAATACAAATATATATATATATATATATATATATATATATACCTAACAATGATTGAAATAAAATCACTTTTATATCACGCTATGACAGCCTAAAGAAGAACTCGATTTTCTGGTTCTGGATGCCCAGGTAGCATTGGCAGACGTGGAAAACAAAAATATCCTTTAAAATTTCTACTTATATATTTACATTAATTACTGGGAAATTGTCTTGTGAATTAACGCATAGTGCGTGTAGTTCCGCTGGTGGCTCTCTCTCTTTCGCTTGGATCTTGAATGTGTTATCTTAAAATTGCAATAGATAAAATTTATATATAATAAAGTAGAAATGAGTAACGCATCAAATATATATATAAAGAAAGGTAAGTGAACAGAAAGAAATATAATAAGATTGAAGGAAAGAAAAAGACGTAGAATAAGAGTATAAATAAAGAGGAATTTTATGGGGCCCGAACCAAAGGCAATAAATATATTATATAATAAAGTAATGTTAAAAAAAAAAAAAAAAAAATTCCTATTCCATCCATTGTTTTCTTTCCAATTTCTCTCTCCAGGTGAAACAAATAAATTTTATGCCAGGAACCTATTTGTCAAGATGAGTCAATAAAAGCTACACGCAATAAAATCTATTGTAGTTGAGAGTAGAGAAACAACCGAACCCATTTCGGAAGAGGTAGTTGTGGAGAATTTTTCAAATCTAGACAAAATTCTGTCACTAAGTTATTATTGAATAGTTAATGGGATCCCGGATCATGACCCTCCATGGCTGTTATCAAATTTCGGTATGAGGCCAGTATTATTGTTGCTGATAATGCCATTGTGTATGGTCATGTTTTCCAGATATTGCATTCCCTTGTGTTTCAGTATTCTTTCTCCGGAATAGCAAAGATTACGTATTCAAAAGTCCTCAAAATTTCATTATGTTGTTTATCTTCACATGAGTAAAATCAAATACAAAATCATGCCTCATAATCCATAGGCAGGCAGACAGAGACTGGAGTGCTGGAACATGAGTCTATTGTTAATCGGGGAAGTTTTATTCCCAATTCACAGGACTTCCACCCCCCCCCCAGTTACATACTCCTAATCTTGTAGAGCTTCATTTGACCATCCGTATAAACTTTTAAGATCATTTTATAAAACTTATACAAAATTGCAAATCCTCAAGCTGTCTAAAGTGAAAGCCTGATTGCAGATTTTTATATGTGAAACCCTCTCAATGTTGCAACCCCCTCTGCATATTAACAGGAATGTTAAGGATCTATACTCTTCTGCATTATTCATTTTTAGGATAGAATACCCTGCATTAGGACAAGGAGGTCGCAAGACCATCCTCCTTGACCTCGGTACCAGTAAGATCTGCCTAGCGGGTAAAAATAGCAAAACTATACCCGTTTCTAAATGTATTGTCGCAAAAGAAAGTTACGTGTTAAAATTCTGTTGTCTACCTCATAATTTTGATAAAATTCTATTATGTGTCCAGGAACCATTACAATGGTGAAGACGTATGAACGACGACGACGTGATCGGGCAGCATCACCACCTTTAATGCCGCCACCGTCGTCATCATCATCCCCAGCGTCACCACCAAGACCTTTATCAACATCAATCGCCCCAGCGCCAGAGTTAACTATAATAATGAACTCCTTGGAGGCCTTATTAGAAACATTAAAGGAATCCACTAAGGCTAAAACCAAAGAGGAATCTCATCATTTGGCTACCAGTTCAGAGGAACCGAAGAATTTCGAGCCCAGAGGATCGAAAGAGGACATCTCTAGGGAACTTCAGAAAATCAGACTCCCGGAGTTCTCTGGAGGCCAGGCAGGTGAACGCGCTGAAGCGTGGTTGGAGGGAATGAACAGATGTTTTGGGTTAAAAGAATATTCGTCTTCGGCAAAGACAAAAATTGTCGTGTTTCAACTCGGGGAAAGTGCCTTGATTTGGTGGGGAAATCTGGAAAAACAGTTGCACCTTACATCAGATAGTGTCCCTTGGGAACTGTTTGAGGAAAGGTTTCGCGCAAAGTATTTACCTCCGTACTTTCAGCAGCAGCAAGCAAGAGCCTTTCATACGTTAGTTCAGGGAGGTAAAACGGTGGAAGAGTACGAGATAAGGTTTATGAAACTGGTAAAATACATTCATTACTTAGACTCAGATGAACGCCAGGCTGAAAGATTCATTTTTGGGTTAAACCCTCGCATCCGAGCCTTGGTGAGCATGTCGAAGCCATCATCCGTAGCCGAGGCAGTTGAATGTGGCCGTTATGCAGAAGAGCACCTAGGAATCAAAAGGGATATGGGGCCAACCGGGCCTGTCCAATCAGGATTTCCAGGAAAGACTCCCCGGAACTTCTTCAGGGGGGGTAGCTCGAGGCCACCGTACGGTAACAGGTTTGCCCCAAGAAATATAGGGGCGGGAGCTCCCATGGCAGTAAACACTATAGCCGTGGGATCATCAAACACCAGTCCCTGGGCATCTCAAAGGACCGCTAGGGGAGGGAGAAATTCGAGAGGAACCAACGCGGGAGGACGAAGCTCGTTCTCTAGAAATTCACGCCCTGACTCAAGAGGACCAGCACCACTTAATTGTTGGGGATGTGGGGGACCGCACTTTCAACGGGACTGCCCCGGAGCTTCGTCGAATATATTGCATAGGGCTGGGAAGGAACCAAATTCAAACAGCCGGGGTAACCATAGAATTCATGCAGTGGTCGACCGTGACCAAGCAGCACATCAATCCACGGTAGTGGAACCTTCAGGTACTATCAATGGTATAAAACTCAAAATCTTATTTGATACTGGTGCCACAGATAGTTTCATTTCTTCATATGCATTAAACAAATGTGGGCTGGCAGCTCGTAGACAAAATGATTTCCATCAAGTGGAAATGGCCTCAGGAGAACTCCAATCCGTAGGCTTGAGTGTGGATCAATGCGAAATTGACCTAGGGGTCTGTTTGACTAAACTGAAGGTTTATGTCACAGCATTAGGGACATATGATCTTATCATAGGTATGGATTGGCTAGAAACTCACCGAGCTTGGGTAGACTGTTATGGGAAAAGGATTCTAGGCATAAATGATGAAGGAGAAGCCATCCAAATTCAGGGAATCAAGAGGGAAGTCTCTTTACGCTACATTTCAGGAATGCAGATGAAGCGTTGCTTAAGGAAAGGTTGCCAGGCTTATGTAATTCAAGAAGTAAGCCAAGAAAAAGGGCATCCCTAGGACAATATCCGGTGTTGGCCGAATTTCCAGATGTATTTCCAAAAGAACTACCTGGATTACCTCCGGTAAGAGAGTTGGACCTTACTATTGAGTTAAAACCAGGTACCCAACCAATCTCTAAAGCACCTTATAGAATGACGGTGCCAGAACTTCGGGAACTGCAGATCCAAGGAACTACTGGATGTAGGGCATATTCGGCCCAGAGCATCACCTTGGGGCGCTCCGGTAATTTTCGTGAAGAAAAAGGATGGAACTTTAAGATTATGCGTGGATTATCGAGAATTGAATCGAGCTACAGTAAAGAATCAATACCCTATGCCTCGAATTGACGATCTTTTTGATCAAATGAAAGGAGCTGCTGTCTTTTCAAAAATTGACCTTCGATTAGGCTATCATCAGTTAAGGATTTCTGAATATGATATTTCCAAAACTGCATTCCGGACACGTTTTGGACATTAGGAATTCACCGTGGTGCCATTTGGGTTAACCAATGCACCAGCTGTATTCATAAATCTTATGAATAGCGTTTTCCGTAAATACCTGGATCAATTTGTGCAAGTCTTTTTAGATGATATACTTATCTATTCCAAGAGTAGGAAAGAGCATGAAGATCATTTGCGGATAGTATTGTCCTGTCTTAGAGAACGCCAGTTGTACGGAAAACTATCGAAGTGCTCATTCTTTCAGGAAAGGATTCATTATTTGGGGCACATCATTTCAGGTGAAGGGATTTCGGTAGACCTTGAGAAAGTAAAAGCGATCATGGATTGGCCAATACCGAGAAATGCTCATGAGATTCGAAGCTTTATGGGTTTGGTCCGCGGTATTTATCGAAAATTTGTAGAGGGGTTTCTCCAAATCGCCCAAAGTCAATTACAATTCTCAGCGAAAAGGTTATTCAGGATTGAATGGACCGAGGAGGAATGCTGCAAAAGCATTTCTTGAACTCAAAGCACTCACAGTGCCACCAATTCTAAGGTCCCTGACATGGACAAAGATGTTTACAGTTGGTAACTGATGCACCAAGCAGGGACTGGGTGCAGTGTTATTGAATGCAGGGACTAGAGGAGTAATAAGGCACTTATTGCTTCCAGGAAGTCTAAAACCTCATGAAGAAACTCTATGCTACTCACAGATTTAGAATTCGCCTGGATGTGTACTGCTTTAAAAGATTTGGAGACACATCTAGTGGGACGAATTTTACACTTAAAAGCGACCATCAAAGTCTACAATATTTGTTCACCCAAAGAGACTTAAATGCAAGGCAACGACGATGGAGTGAATTTTTAAGTGAATACGACTTCGGGATATCATACATTAAAGGAAAAGAAAATGTAGTGGCAGATGCTTTAAGCAGAAGACCTCGGATATTTTCTCTCATACCCATTAAGGTAGACTTAAGACAGCGAGTACTGAACCAACTTATAAAAGACAGCTGGTATTTAAAGGTAAGAGCAAGTCTTGAAGGTAGCAGGGTAAAAGAATCTAAAATTGAGGGATATGTACTAAAACACGATGGGATCTTACGATTCCACGGGAGGATGTATATTCCTGATGATAAAGGTATTCGGGATACCATTCTTAGGGAAGCCCACAGGGCAGTTTATTGTGCTCATCCTGGAGTAGGGAAAATGTATGCGGACACCAAGAAGCTCTTCTTTTGGTCAGGTATGAAGCGCGATATCACTCAATTTGTTGCAAAATGTCTGGAATGTCAACAAGTAAAGGCCGATCATTGTCACCCAGCGGGCCTCTTACAACCCCACGACATTCCTATGTCCAAATGGGAGACCATTTCTATGGACTTTATCACTGGACTACCTCTTACTTCTCAAAGACACAATGCCATCTTGGTAGTGGTGGATAAATTAACAAAAAGCGCCCATTTCATTCCCGTGAGAGACACTTACGATGTTGCTGACGTGGCTCGGGTATTCATAAATGAAATTATCAGATTTCATGGAGTACCTAAAAAAATTATATCCGATAGAGATTCTCGATTCATTTCCAGATTCTGGACTAGCATGCAAACAGCCTTAGGTACTCAGCTAAATTTAAGCACTGCTTACCATCCTGAGACTGATGGGCAGACTGAAAGAGTAAATCAAGTACTTGAAGACATGTTGCGAATGTATGTAATGGATCAGCAATCACACTGGGAAAAGTATCTACCCTTAGTGGAATTCGCATACAACAACAGTTACCACAGCTCGATTGGGATGCCTCCATTTGAAGCTTTATACGGCCGACCTTGCAGAACACCGTTAAGTTGGGACCGGTTAGAAGATCGAGTAATCATAGGACCTGAATTAATCCATGAAATGGAAGCGCAGGTAAGGCAAATTAGGCAGCGATTAAAGGAAGCTCAGGATAGACAGAAGAGTTATGCTGACGCTCACCAAACTGATAGGAGGTATGAAGTAGGGGATCAGGTTTTCATCTGCATCAAGCCAAATAAAAGTACTATTCGATTCGGGAAAGGGACAAAGTTATCGCCCAGATTTATTGGGCCATTTAAAGTTGTGGAAAGAGTGGGACCTGTTGCCTATTGTCTTGCCCTGCCACCTCACCTGCATAAAATTCATAATGTATTTCATGTTTCTGTATTAAGACATTATATAGCTGATCTATCTCATAACCTTCAATGGAAGGAATTGCAGGTATCGGACGAGGGAGTAATATCGGTCGAACCTTTACGTATTCTGGAACGTAGGGTTCGACATCTCAGGAACCGCCTAGTGGACCAAGTTAAGGTCCAATGGGACAAGTATAGCCCTGGATCCGCAACTTGGGAAAATACAGAGGACATATGTCAAAGATACCCTAGGCTATGTCAATTTTGAAGGATTTTAAACTATGTTTTGTGTATATTTTACTTCATTGCAATCAAAGAACCAGAACCATTTTGAATGATTATGATTAAACATAAGAATGTATGACATAATTTATGTTTAATTTCTGTTGGTACGTGGATACCAAAACGATATATGTGGTTCATTTTCTTAAATTATAGTTGCCAAAGGAAAGTTAAGCCGGTTAAAGGGTTTTACTTCTAATGGAAATTTAGATGTTGTAACTTGTTTTATTTTTACATGTCAAAAAAAAAATGATCAATAGAAGTCGGGAAACAACTACATTTTAGATTGAATTCAAAGGACATGCATAGAAAATGGTAAAATATGTTATACTGAATAATACATGGGTTGTTTGAATATGCTAATGCACATTTTCCGAATGCATGAGTAGGTGTATAATTGCAGGTAAAGTAAAGATGAATCGATTACTGGAAAACCACGTGATGACAGAACCTCAGAACAATTAAAGCTCCAAGTGATTCTATGATAGGGTGTTCACCCTAAGTTCTACTAGGAGGGGTGGAGGTGTTGCCCACTGTTTATCCTCCAAACCCTGCAGTCACGCTCCCCTAGATGTGTGATGATGACTGCCGGATACCTACTGGGAATCGGGTCGGTATAACCAACGCTGTCACCTTAGGGTTTATGCATGGTTGAGTCAGTAAAACTGACGTCATGGCATACTCCAATAGAGGGCAGATAGGATGGGAGCGGAAGAGATTAAGAAGGATAGGTTGATTTTAGAATAGCTTGGGAACTTGGAAAGAGCCGGAATTGTCCATTAAAACCCTAAGCCTAAACTCTGACTTCGGGACGAAGTTTTCCGAAGGGGGAGTGTATGTAACAACCCATTTACATATCCGTCTAAGTTAAATGATAAATAATATAAATTAAATGGTATAAATTAATATAAAGTTTACACTTTAATATGTATAAAGATAAAGTTCATAAAATAAATGGAAGTATATATTAAAGCAAATAAACCTATCATAAACTATATAAGAAACATACGGGTAACCTTTTGAAAAGATCATTCAACTCATAAATGAAACCTCTACGCAGTCGACAGCAACCTCCAATCAATAAATATCTAAGGAAATGCATGTGGGAGGTGTCGAGAGCTGCACCAGCGGTGGGGGAAGGCTGGGAGGCGGTCACCGAACCCCTCGATATAAAACCACTGAGAGGGCCGAGGAAAGGAGGACGAAGAGGAGAAAACTGAGCAGGGGAAGATCGAAACAGGAACGGAAGTAGCTGAAATTGACCTGAGGTTTTGGGCACGGGGGCAATAAGTGAAGCTTACTGAATTGGCTGGGAGGAATTGGTTTCCCAGTAATCGATTCAACTTCAGAGAACGAGAGCAGACAGCAATTTACCAGTCCACAGCAGTTTAGGTAAGTTTTTTTTTATTTATTTTACGGTTCTGCTTATTTCAGTTTTCAGTACGTGTAATTTTCAGTTTCTCAGTCTTTACATGAAGGACTTGGGTCTTGTTACCGCTCAAACTAGAAAGGGGCCTAAAACGGACTCCTAAAGGGGCAACTGCTAGGTCAAGGGCAACAATGGAGACTTAGCCCACCATCACCTCAACTAAGACTCCCTACTCTTTACAGACTTTCACTGATGGAAGGAGACCCGATATATGGAAGTCACTTGTGAATGATGAATCAACAAATGGATGTGAAGTGACCATAATGATCCGTTCCCTAGAAAAGGGGTAAAGAATGGAGCTTACTTGCTCTTCAAGCAAGGTACAAAGATTCTAGGATAAGGAAACAAGGACTTGAGGGTTAGGTTAGGGGAATATGCCTTCTAAAGAAGTTTCCTAATCCTAAAATCCTTATTGAACTTCACTTCCCGAATGGTTCTTAAAGAATTGACTTTTCAAAGGTGTGGGATCACACGAAACCAAGTGGACCCAACCTAGGTTAAGGAGAGGGAATCTAACAATCAATTTTGTTCTTAACCCATACAAGGAAGGGGAAAGGATCAAAGCAAAAATTTCCAATTAAAAGTGTCAAATTGATCCTATGAGGTGCTAGCCTAGGGAATACCAAGGCAAAGTTTGATCTCAGAGCTAGGGCTTCGGTTATCTCACAATTCCACTATCGGAAAGGCTTTAAAATTGGAGGAGGGCTTGAAAACACACCAGCGTAGTAGAGGCTAGAAGATTGAACTTTTTCTTCAGCTATTTTGTCGAAAAAAAGTGATGCACTAGGTGACCCAACTTGGCTAGATCTAGAAGAGAAAGGGAAAGGTGGGGAAAATGTTCTTAGAGTGATCATCTATTGGTGGACCAGTGCCTAATCCCTTGGGTAGAATAGAGTCTAAGAGAATGATGAGAAAGGAACTAGTATTTCAGTCAATGACGCCTTGAGGACTACTTCGCTTGCCTTTTAGGGCAATAAGAAGAGACCTCAAAGCTTTTATACTTCGCTTTGCAGGAGGGAACGGCCTATAACGATAAATTCACTGGTGGAATTATCCCTAGGAGATTTCATTCACATACATGGCCCAAACAATGAGAGATACTATATAGAAACAATAATCTCACAATTTCGCAATTATGCAATTAGCCCCGATATAGTGAAAATCCCATTCAATGCATATGACAAAAGTAAAACAAGAATAGCATTAAATGCATATACTTACATGTAATAGAACATGTCCAACCATCAACAATTTCACAATAAAGAAGCTCCAATATGAAATACTCCAATCCAAACATCAAAATTCATCCATGCTCCAATTCATCTTCCCAGAAAAAGTGCAAATTCTCTAAAGAGAAGAATAATTCAATCCAAAGTGATTTCAGAAAAGGATCCTCCGAGGAAGGAAAACATCAAGAAGAAAGAAAAGAGGAAAGAGGTTAAACTTGACATTGACATAGGAGTTGTTGTAGGAAGAATAATCATACTCATTACTTTGAAAGAGATTGCTAAACTTCCTGAGAGATAACAGCAAATCAAGAAGTCCCTGGGATTTCAGGAAGAAGAATTACCCAAAGAATTACAAAACATTCATATTCTTGACCGAAACCCTGGGTGTGAACAATTTATTCTCACTTTGGCTATCAATGACCTCTTCTTACACGACTCGGGGGGCTTCCGCAAATATCATGCCCAAGTTATGAAACAATTGGATCTCAACATCACTCAATCGTATAAGGTGTGTGGTTTTAACTCTAAGACTGTGGAAGTAGAAGGTCTCATCAAGGACCTTAAGGTTTCTTTGGCCAGGAAGCCTGACATATCACTCCTCATGGATGTTGTTGTCATTGATATTCCTAATATGTGGGGGATGCTATTATCTAGAAAATGGGGGCCTATCATTGGGGGTCATGTTCAAATGGACTTATCATATGCCACCATTCCACAATCTAACGGTAACCATTTTATCCTTTATAGGGAACCCACCTACCTATCTCATGTGATCAAGCCCGGACCATACTATAAAACAATTTGAAAATATAGGTATCGGCAAAATATCGGCGAGGGTATAGAAAACATCTTATCAGCAATATCGGCAAAATATCGGCAAATATCGGCAAGCATAAAAAATGCATCATATATTCATTTTTTTCAGATTTTTAAACATATAAAGGAATAACAACATGAACTAAACACATTGGCACATAAATATGAAGAAAGCACTGATATATATGATGTCAAATAGAAATGATACATCAAACTTCGAAGGCGATACCAAATCCTACTGATCCCTGATAATTGTCCAATCAAGGACTCAAACAAAATAACATCACATATCCTGCTGATCCTTGATAATTGTCCAATCAAGGACTCAAACAAAATAACATCAAATATATAAAACTTTAAAAGTATTTCATCATCATGAGTTATAAACTTATATGTAGCAAAAAAAAATAAAACTAGCAGCTAATAGTTATCTATCTGAGACCAGTGGCCTCTCCCTAACAGCTTTCTTTCTTTCTTATTCAACAATTGCTTCAAGAGCTTTTTGTATAACCTCCGCTCTAGAAACCATACAAGGCATTACATTTGCATCATGTGCAGGGAGTCTAGCCAGATGGTATTTCAATCACGTAACCCCTCCTGACATCTTGGTCCCACACAATTTGCATGATATATATGTCCAATCCCCACCAACAGCCTCCCCATACTCTCAAAATGGGTACAAGGCTTTTGGCATATTTGACATTTGTAGTGAACTAATTCAAACCTAAGGCACAAAAATTGGCATTAAACTCCCCGACACAAAAAATAATAAGCAATAACCACCTCATTTTAAAAAAATACTACATTATTTGCATTTTGCAATGTGAATGAAAAATGGCAATAAGAGGGTGCATAAGAAAGTTGAAAAAAAATGAAGCTTGCTCTCCAAATATGGAGAAAACCCTTGCATTGGCTCATGGGCATGAAAATCATAGCAAATGAAAAAATAAAAACAAAAAAACAAAATGTTGGTAGGCAAAGAGGCAAGCAAGCATAACCCTAAATCTATGAAAAAATCATTAACATAAGGGTTTTTTAAGAACATACCTGTTAATGGAAGAAATGAAGTTTGTCTCATTGTTCTTCAATCTTTGATCCACAAAAAAATCTTAGTTGGTGGTGATAATCATTGTTTGATCCTCAATCCCTCCTTGACAACCACCACAAAACTCTTCCCCTTCCTTCTCCAACACTCAGAAACATAAATGAAGAAAAAAAGACAAATTTTCCTTATTCTAGCCGCCACCTAGCCTATCCGGCGATATTTTCTATCGTCGCACGATATTTTGCCGAGATATCAATGATATCTCAAAAATATCGCGATATTTTCGAGAGCCAAAATATCACAATATTTTCTCGGCAATATTTTGGCTCGCCGAAAATATCGCGATATTTTCGATTATCGGCAATATCTCATTGATATTATCATCTGTTAATTTATGATATGTTCTATGCTTATAACAGTTTACTTATCTTTCTTATTATTATCAATCACATGTACATAAAGTAAAGTGCAAATAAAACATTAAACGATCGACAGAAAACAAGTCAAGACAAGAGACACGAGATGTGGCGGCTAGCCAGGGACAAACCCCAATGTGGGGAAACCCTTTGATCAAATCTTCCTTTATCTTTAATAATCCAGCAGAGAGAAATAGTACATAAATCTGATTTACATCGGCAGTAGCAAACCCTAGATCAGTCCCAAACTAGGGCAAACAATATCTTGCAAACCAACCGTCGGATCGGCTTGATTCCACCACCAAAAAATGCGGCCTTCAGAGGAGATCCAGATGGACCTACAATGCAGTTCTGAGGAGGGAGTCTTCTGGTCAACGCTGGTCAAACATTGGTTCTGCAGTTGTAGCCCTAAAATTGTGCCCTTCCTTCCACGTGTGAGAGAGTCTCCTTTCTACGCAGTAGAGAAGAGCCTCTTTTTTGCGCAGGAGAAAGAGAGAGATGTGATGAGATGAGCGAGTCTAAATGAGGAAAAGACCTCCTATATTTATACACAGCTATTGATGTTTGAATAGATGCGACTGTTGGGCTTCTGAGCCTACATGAGTTGTAGGTCGGCGTGATAATTATTCCATAATAAAAATAAATTCATATCTCCATAAATACTTATTGGAATCAAATGATCTTTAGATCAATCCTACACCTCTAGACGAGAGGAATCTAATAAAAATATTATCAACCATGAATAAGATGACCCACGTGGAGTTTAGCCCTAGTTGCCAATTTCAACACTCTCTCTCAACTAGGGAGAACTCCATCTGCAATCTGTCTATCGGTCGCTACTATCTATCCATCAAATGCACTGCCCTGTACAGCTTGACCCCTGCTCTGCTCTGCCTGTTCTGCTATGTTCTGCCTGCTCTGCCCTTGTTTTGTTCTACCCTGTTCTAATTTGCTCTGCTCTGCTTTGTTCTGCTCTGCTCTGCTTTGTTTGAATTATGAAGAGGATGAAATGATCGAGGATGTATCATACTGACTCAAAGTCAGTCTCAGAGTGTGTACCACTGGTCCCAGACAAGTCTCAACCGACCCGAAGTCACCGTCATAGTGGATACAACTCCTACCACTGGTCCCAGACAAGTATCATCCTCCACTGACTCAAAGTCAGTCTCAGAGTGTGTACCACTGGTCCCAGACCAGTATCATTGATCCCAAATCAATGAAGGTCATCCTAGCATAGGGAGTATGGTAGATACAGCGATGCGTCCATCGGTACTACTATGGTCCCTATCCTCATTTCCCTTCTCATTAATCAGATGAGAGGTACTTCCCATGAGTCCCAGACTACATGGGTAGGATGCCTTAACAAGAGAATTTAATCAATCTTGTCCTCACAGGAGAACTAATCATCATGATACATAAACACCATGGAGAACACATCATCCAGGCCTCACAGGAGAACTAATCATCCTACTACATAGTTGCCATGGAGAACACATCATCCAAACCTCACAGGAAAACCAATCATCCTGCTACATAGTCGCCACGGGGTGTACATGTATACAACCAGGGGATGGTGAATCACCTGTGGTCATATGTCACTCCAAGAAGTACCACGCACCCCCCCTCGGAGCTCCCAGAGCTCAATACATCATACAGGACCCTCATCGGAGGGTCTTTGAACGACACCAAGTCGTTCTCAGAAAGTCAAAAATTTGACCTTTCCTAGGGGTTTTGTTAGAATGTCGGTGACTTGTTCATCTGTACCAATATGTTGGAGCCTTATAGCTCCCCGCTGCACCATATCTTGAATATAGTGATACTTGATATTGATATGCTTGGCGCGATCATGAAATACGGGATTCTCTGACAAACGAATCCCACTATGGTTGTCACATAGGATCACGGTGGTATCCAATGTAAATCCAAATAGCTCACAGAAGAGCTTTCGCAACTAGACTGCCTCACAGGAGGCCATGCTAGCAGCAATATACTCTGCTTCGGTGGTGCTCAAATCCACCGATTTCTGCTACCTGCTCATCCAGGATATCGAAGCAGATCCCAAGGAGAAACAGCACCCGGAAATGCTCTTATGGTCCTCCACATTGCTTGCCCAATCAGCATCAATGTATCCAAGTAGTCTCACATCTCCGACAATGTATCTTAACCCATATGTAGTTGTGCCACAAAGATATCTTAACAAATTCTTGGCACCAATCCAATGTATGTGGTGAGGTCCAACCATATGTTGACTCAACGTGTTGACTGTGAAGCATATATCTGGACAGAAACTCACTAAGAACATTAATGCTCCGACGAGTTGCTGACATTTCGTAAAACAGGTCCAGCAGCACTACCACTTAATTTCTTTAAGTCAAGCTCCATGGGGTAGTTACAGGCTTGCAGTCTACCATACCAAGTCTTTCCAATATCTTCACCACATATTTTCCTTGAGATAGGAAAATTTCCCTTGGCTTTTGCCAGACTGCAAGTCCTAGGAAATAGTGCATTAGTCCTAGATCCTTCATTTCAAATTCAGAAGCCAACTCCCTCTTACATTTGTGAATAAAAGGGTCTGCGCCTGTTAGGAAGAGGTCATCCACATACAGCACCAGTATGAGAGGTTTGTCATCTTCAACCTTAAAGTAAAGGTTAAGATCGGCTTCACTCTTAGTGAATCCCAGCTTCATCAAGTAGCTATCGATCCTCTCATACCATGCTCGAGGTGCTTGCTTCAGCCCATAGAGAGCTTTCTTCAACCTGCATACATGAGATTTTTTATCATAAATGTCAAATCCTTCAGGTTGCTCCACATAGGCCTCTTCTTTGATCGAACCATGCAAGAACACGGTCTTGACATCCATCTGATGTAGGTTCCATCATTGTGAAGCCGCAAGGGCTATGATCGAGCGGATGGTCGAATATCTGGCAACAGGTGCAAATATCTCATCATAGTCTATACCTGCCTTCTAGGAGAAACCACGAGCAACAAAACGAGCCTTATACTTTTCCGTACTTCCATCTGCTGCATGCTTTATCTTGTAAATCCATTTAGAAGTGACAATTGTCTTGTCCTGGGGTCTGTGAAATACTTCCCAGACATCATTCTTCATAATAGACTCATATTCTTCGGTCATAGCATCCTTCCATACTTGATGCTTGATGGCATCTGAGAATGATGAAGGCTCATTTTGTATGATCGTGCTCATGATGCTTAGTTATCCCTGATACCTGTTAGGTTTTTTACTTTCATGAAAGGTTCCTTGGGGTGCAGCATGTCCTTCAGCATCATCTAGTAGCCCCCTAAGCCATGAAGGCCTCTTCCTAGAAGAGGAAGGCTCATGTGGAGGAGGATCAATCAGATCCATGGGTTCTTCCACATCAAGCATTGTTTCATCATCCTTTTCTTTCGATTCCCTAGTGTCGGCTTCTTGAGATCTCCTCAAATTCGGAAGATTGTCCACCTTGCTGAGAGCCATATCTTTGTCAAAGGTGACATCATGACTAATCACGACTTCCCTTTGACCGACTACATAGATTCTATAGCCCTTAGTATTTTCTCCATAGCCCACGAAGATTCCTTTCTTTCCAGATGCACACAATTTATTCCTTCAGTTATTTTCTCCATAGGCCTCTTCTTTGATCAAACCATG
This sequence comes from Pinus taeda, assembly GCA_000404065.3. Classification (NCBI taxonomy): domain Eukaryota; kingdom Viridiplantae; phylum Streptophyta; class Pinopsida; order Pinales; family Pinaceae; genus Pinus; species Pinus taeda. The sequence continues at coordinate 367,122 of APFE031470385.1, read as the reverse complement.
CAAGAACGCGGTCTTGACATCCATCTGATGTAGGTTCCATCCTTGTGAAGCCGCAAGGGCTATGATCGAGCGGATGGTCGAATATCTGGCAACGGGTGCAAATATCTCATCATAGACTATACCTTCCTTCTAGGAGAAACCACAAGCAACAAAACGAGCCTTATACTTTTCCATACTTCCATCTGTTGCATGCTTTATCTTGTAAAGCCATTTAGAAGTGACAAATGTCTTGTCCCGGGGTTTGGGAACTACTTCCCAGACATCATTCTTCATAATAGACTCATATTCTTCGGTCATAGCATCCTTCCATACTTGATGCTTGACGACATCTGAGAATGATGAAGGCTCATTTTGTATGATCGTGCTCATGATGCTCAGGTATCCCTGATACCTGTTAGGTTTCTTACTTTCATGGAAGGTTCCTGAGGGTACAACATGTCCTTCAGCATCATCAAGTAGCCCCCTAAGCCATGAAGGCCTCTTCCTAGAAGAGGAAGGCTCATGTGGAGGAGGATCAATCAGATCCATGGATTCTTCCACATCAAGCATTGTTTCATCATCCTTTTCTTTCAGTTCCCTAGTGTCGGCTTCTTGAGAGCTCCTCAACGTTGAAAGATTGTCCACCTTGCTGAGAGCCATATCTTTGTCAAAGGTGACATCATGACTAATCACGACTTCCCTTTGACCGACTACATAGATTCTATAGCCCTTAGTATTTTCTCCATTGCCCACGAAGATTCCTTTCTTTCCAGATGCACACAATTTATTCCTTTTCTCTTTCGGCACATGAAAATATACAGGGCTTCCAAAAATTCTAAAATGAGATACGTCAGGTTTCTTACCGGTGAACATTTCTTCAGGAGTCTTGGAACCCAATGCTTGATGAGGGCATCGGTTTTGTACATATACAGCGGTGTTTGCAGCTTCATCCCATAAAACCTTCAGAAGTCTTTGATCATGGAGCATGGCACAGACCGCTTCCACAAACGTACAGTTCTTCCTTTCCGCCACACCATTCTGTTCAGGAGTATATGGTGTAGTAGTCTCCCTCTTGATGCAAACCTCTTTACAAAAATCATGGAACTCGTTAGATTCATATTCAGTCCCATTATCAGTCCTTAAGATTTTTATCTTCTTTTCGGTTTGATTCTCAATCAAGGCTTTGAAGTGTTGAAACCAAGGGAACATTTCATCCTTTTTCAAGAAGTATATCCACGTCTTTCGAGAATAGTCGTCTATAAAAGTAAGGTAATATGAATATCCTCCCAAGGGCTTCACAGGCATCATATCAGATATGTCTGAGTGAACAATATGTAATATATCAGAGGTCTTGCTTTGGCTTGAGGGGAATGGTGCCCTTTTAAGCTTTCCTTCGGCACATCCCGGACATACACCTTCTTTCTCTACTTGGAATTCGGGCATCCCTGTTACCATTTGTCTTACATCGGGTAGAGTTTTGTAATGAAGGTGGGCAAACCCTCGATGCCAAAGTTCGGACTAAGTCACAAGACATGACACCCAGCGGACTTCCACCGACCTGATATAATGAATCAACTCGAAACCCAAGAGTGAAGGCATCTTTAACATTATTTTTCCATACACATACCTTGCCATCGCTGAAAGTTACCTTGTAGCCTTTGTCTTCCATTGCCGAGATGGACACCAGGTTCTTTTTAAGCTCAGGTACATATAATACATCCTGTAAGTGGATCGTATTACCTTGATTCAATTTGAGAGAGACATTGCCTATACCTTTCACGGGATATTTCGTATTATCTCCAAGGACAATTTCCAGGTTAGTTTCTTTCTCTATCAGATTAAGGAGAACTTCTTTGTACCCAGTGAAGTTCCCAGAGGCACCACTATCAATGAGACAAATTCCCATTGAGTCCGAAGGAGCAGAGGTGGATAGAGCACCTGGTAGATAATATTCATCCTACTTATTTTCAGCAATGTTGGATTCCTACCTGGAATTTCTAGCCTTCTTGAATGGTTGTCCTCTTCCTTGATTTCCAGCACTCCTTTTACCTTTGCTATTGGATTTTCCATTCCTTTAATTGCCATGAGAAGGATTTTGATCATTGTCCTGGTGTGAGTCCTTTCTATTAGGGCACTCCCTTGCATGGTGACCTACTTTATCGCAAATGTAACATCATCCTTTTCTTCCATCCTTAGGTCCAGCCTTTCTTTTTTATTTTGTCCTGGAACTATTTCTTTTCTTAGCATGAGAAGAAAAGGCAACAGGAGGACCTTTAGGCATGGGCATTTCTTGCTCTTCTACCCTTGTTTCTTCTGGAATGTATCTAGCCATTAATTCCTCAAAACTAGGAATTGCATTACTGTTCAGAAGAGTAGTCATGAACACGTACCATTCAGATGGTAATCCTCCAAGAGTCGTGAGTGCCATTTCCCTATCAGTAATAGTCTCCCCAATAGATAGGACATCGTTCCTGATTTTGGTGATTCTTAAGAAGTATGCTTGCATACTCTCATCTTTACCCTTCTTAATTTCCTTCAGCTTATTTCTAAGAAACAAAACTTGATTTGCATCATTAACTTTAAATAAACTCACCAGTCTATCATAGATTTCCTTGGAGGTGTTCGAGTCAGAGATGTAGGCCACCAAGCGCTTGTCCATAAAGTCTCGGATGATCTTCTTTGATTTGACTTCTCTGATTTTCCATTTGTTCCTGGCAACAGCAGATGCATTTGATGGAGGCTCAACAATATTGACTCCCACACGGTACAACACTCCTTGATCTTCTAAGGTTAGATCGATAGACATCTTCCATCCGTGATAGTCAACTTTCTCACAGAGCTTGTCTTCAGCAGGGAAGAGTGTTGATGATCCCATAGTTCTTTTAGGATAGCCTTGCCAATCTTCTATTCGGTGATTGCTCTTGCTCTTGTTTGGGCTTTGTCTTCACCTCAGCTCTGATATCATGTTAATTTATGGTATGTTCTATGCTAATAACAGTTTACTTATCTTTCTTATTATTATCCACACATTAGCAATCACATGTACATAAAGTAAAGTGTAGATAGAACATTATACGATCGACAGAAAACAAGCCAAGACAAGAGACACAAGATGTGGCGGGTAGCCAGGGACAAACCCCAATGTGGGGAAACCCTTTGATCAAATTTTCCTTTATCTTCAATAATCCAGCAGAGAAAAATAGTACATAAATCTGATTTACATCAGCGGCAGCAAACCCTAGATCAGTCCCAAACTAGGGCAGCCAATATCTTGTAAACCGACTGTCGGATCGGCTTGATTCCACCACCAAAAAATGCGGCCTTCAAAGGAGATCCAAATGGACCTACAGCTCAGTTCTGAGGGGAGAGTCTTCTGGTCAATGTTGGTCAAACTTTGGTTTTGCAGTTGCAGCCCTAAAACTGCGTCCTTCCTTCCACATGTGTGAGGGAGCCTCTTTTCTACACAGTAGAGAACAGCTTCTTTTCTGCGCAGGAGAGAGAGAGAGAGATGTGATGAGATGAGTGAGTCCAAACAAGGAAAAGGCCTCCTGTATTTATACACCATTGTTGATGTTTGAATAGATGCAACTGTTGGGCTTTTGAGCCTACATGAGTTGTAGGTTGACTTGATAATCATTCCATAATCAAAATAAATTCATATCTCCATAAATACTTATCGGAATCGGATGATCTTTAGATCAATCCTACGCCTCTCAATGAGAGGAATCTAATAAAAATATTATCAGCCATGAATATGATGACTGCCAATTTTAACATCATCACTGCTATAAAACACATGAAATTGAGAAGCCTTCTCCTATTCTCCTGACTCAAGAAGTTTGTATCCTCAAACGACCAATCTCTAGAGAAAGCAAAATGTGGAAACCTAAAAAGGAATATAAGGTCGGAGTCTTGGTCCTGGTTGATTGAGATCCAATGCCTGTTAAGATTCATGGAAAAGTTGGGGAGGATTATTATTATATTGCCAAACTATACAACGAACTTTGGCCCGAGCCGGTCAAATTAAGTCATATGATCCATTTCCTTGACACTTGATATTGTATCATATGCATGATAGATGCATTGCATGTTGATTTTGCATTAGAATTAACATCATATGATATTTCGATAGAGTAGATGCATCTAAATTATTAAAAGAATAAATAAAAAATAAAATTGCATATTTTATTTTTTTGTTGATTTTACGACCTAACATTAAGCTTGTGCGATCATGAGACTATTGATTTTTGGGTAGCATCGGATGTGCTCTAGCCCCGAAATTTTGTGGAGGGGATAGAACACATGAGATCTCCAAGACCCAGAAATCGTTTGGATAAATTCCACCCAGAGTGCATGTTATTCAAATAATTAATTATTTTTAATGGTGCCTAAGTTAAAACTTAGGAAATTAAAATAATTAAAGTGAATTAATGTAAATATGGGTGAGAAGCTTCTAAGTGACCAGGATCAAGTCTAATTTAATCTTAGCCATTGATTAGAGATTAGATCATGGTCGTTGATTTCTCAACAGGAAAAGTATAAAGGAAGGCTTGGGGTCAGTTGGAGAACACACACACACACAGCAGCACTTGAGCTAATTCGAAGTTTTGGGGCGTGGTATGTTGAGAATTTCGGAGTAAGTTTCTAGTGCAAAGACGGGCAGTTCAATAGAGGGACTTCAATCCAAGGCTGAAAATACATAGCATAGAGGCATCACAACACCAGGGAGAGACAGCGCAACTCCAGAAGGGTGACGCAGAGGCTAGAGAAGCTGACGTAGTCACTTAGAGGCAACGATGGGGTTTTTGTGAGGCAAATCGAGTAGCAATTCAGCAGATCGATTTCTGAGCTAGGAGGGCTCACTGGGAGGGTGACACAGCTCCTAGAGTAGGTGATGCAGTTCCAGCACAAAGCTTGGAGCAGCCATCGTTCATCTAGTTGCTGGATTCGCCAAAATATCTGACTCCGGATAGAGGTACTTCTGCCAGGTTATTCTCTGTTGGGTGAGACAGATTTGGCACCCCAGTTGTATTCAAAAATCCCTCATATCTATTGCACTGGTTTTCGGCACTAGGTTTTTCCGAGGACGTTTAGTCCAAAAATAAGTGTCTCCTTTGTGTGATTGTCTCATTTATTTTTCATTACTTGATATGTATATTGGTGTAGGCTGTAGTGTATTTGCATTAATATTTTCTGAATATTTCCGAAAATAACTTGTTAAACTGAAGAACACAAGTAGGTAATGCAAATCAGTTTACTACATTACGATTTCTAGTTTGTTAGATTCATAAATTTTCACATGGTATCAGAGGGATTGCAGATCAAGGAGGACTAGAGTCATCATTGAAAGGACAGAGGAAAAATCTGTGTAAAGACAATTGTCCTGAGAGACAACACAGTTTTAGGCCAAGAGAGCAAAGGAGGGGTGACACAGTCACCAAGGGAGGCTCACCCAGAGCCTGCATCAGCCTGATTGGGTGACATTGTTGCTGCAAAGGGCAACGCAATGGTTACTGGGCCAACGCAGAGACTATTGAGTCTCGTTTTTCCAATTGTTGGTGGTGCAGCGCAGATTTTATCTAGAGTTGTTGGTGGTGCAGCACAAATTTTATCTGGAGTTGTTGGTGGTGCAGCGCAGATTTTATCTGTAGTTGCTGGTGGGGTGTTGATTTTGTTGGTGCAGAATAGTACCTAGTGGGGCAAAAGCAAAGTAGAGGGAATCAGTTCCTCAGAAGATTTCTTGCCAAGAAATCTAGATCCAGTGTTGAACACCAACAAAGAGAGATTAGAGAGGGGTGGTTCGACAATTGTTGGCGGAAAGATTTCCGTGAAGGAAATCGAAATTCAAAGGGAGCTTGTTCCTTATAGGATTTCTAGCGCAAAAGAAATCCAAATCCGAGTTTCACTAAGGCAGCAATGAAAGAGGGAGAAGAGAACCAGTTTGACATTCATTTGGCAGAGATGGTAGCCACATCTTCGGGAGGGAGGTGGGCTAACTTAGAGTTGTAGTTTGAAAGAGCTAGAGAAGGGTAGGATCCTTGAGGTGCCCAAACTCTTGGATCACATATGGATACGGGAGCTCTTAATGATAGTAGCAAAATGACAGGAGTCAGTGGGTGCGAGGGATCATGGAGCAACATTAGCAAAGCCAGAGTGCCAAAGTCTGAAGCAGCGTAGTGGAGTGTTGCAGCAGTGTAGAAGGCAAAGAGCAGATACAAATAGTGTTTTAAAAGTCGACCGGCTTAGAACCGACTCGGTCGAGTTGGTCCGAGCTGGTAAAAAAATTTGCGACTCGGTCGTCGAACCGGTTCGGTTGGCCAAGTCCATATCAACTTGGCCGGGTCACTTCATGCAGCCAATAAACCCCAAAAACGCAATTTTTTTTTTTTTTAATGTTTTTTCTGAGTGTGGGGGACTCCAAATGGTTTTATTAATTGGTTTTTTGGTCCTTGGGGTCCATTCCCCTCTCCTAGTATTGATATGCTATTCAAATTTCATGGTAATGTTAAATTCTTAAAGTAAAATGACATTCTCCTTAATCTTCATTTTTTCATCCTTTTACTTAAATTTTTAACATTACCACGAAATGACTCAGGATGTTTGAGAGTGGTTCCGACCTCATTGGATTTCATATGGAGAAAGTAGAATTTTAGATTTCATTCAAAATCCAGCAGACTTATCAATTTTTCAGGATTTCAGGATTGGGGGATTGCAATGTTTCCATTGAATTTTGTCATGTATTAGGGTATGGAACTCGTATTTAATCAAGAGCACCAATCCCTCTATGTACCTTGATGTTAGTGACATTGGTTGTCGAACTCCACCGGGATTCACTCCCAAACCGAGAGCTTCTGAAAATGTCCCTCCCCCTTTCGCTCCCACTCCCAAGTAACACTGAGCCAGATGATGGTGACAACTCTAGCAATAGCCCGTAGTATTGGTCACAAACTTTTGTTGTAGAGGCCATTTATAGCCTCCTTGGTTATGTGTTTTTGTTTTGATCTCTATATCATCATCGTGTATGTATTGGACTGGGTGCCATTTTGATATAATGGATATATTCATGAGCCTACTTTGATCATATGTTGTCTGCTATCTATATTCTAATGCTGTGTGTTTGGAAACATGAATGAAAATCTTTAAAATTATGTGTTTTTATAAAAAATAAATATTTAATGTATTACAGCGACCGAGTCATTGAAATCGAGCCGGTCGAGTCAATACCGAGTCGAAGTTGGAGTCGGAGTTTTAAAACATTGGATACAACAGCGGCGCAATAGCAACAGAGGATCAACACGGATTAGCAACAAAGGGTGCTTCAGCGTCAAGGGGCATCCAAACTGACCAGCATGTCAGCTTTTGGGTGGGTTTTCAATTGCTTACTTCTCAGCCACCGAGTTGCAATGCAACAATTGGCAATGGCAGTGCTATGGGCAACATGATGCAACATATTGAGAGGAAGTTGTCGTACAGATACAACAGTGACAGTGGCAGTGTCATGGGAAGCAATACAGATTGCAGCAACGCAATGGATGAAGGGCAGCAAGCCAAGCATCAGTAGTGCAGAGGACCGATGAAGTGGATAATTGTGATACTTCTGTTGGGAAGTATTGCTAGAGCACATTCCACGCCAAGAGGGAGTGTTGATTTTTGGGTAGCATCAGATGTGCTCTAGCTCTGAAATTTTGTGTAGGGACTAGAACACATGGGATCTCCCAAACCCGGATATCATTTGGAAAAATTCCACCCAGAGTACATGTTATTCAAATAATTAATTAATTTTAATGGTGCTTAAATTAAAACTTAGGAAATTAAAATAATTAAAGTGAATTAATGTAAATATGGGTGAGAAGCTTCTAAGTGACGAGGATCAAGTCTAATTTAATCTTAGCCGTTCCTTAGAGATTAGATAATAGTTGTTGATTTCTCAACAGGAAAATTATAAAGGAAGGCATGGTGTCAGTTGGAGAACGCACACACACAGAGCAACACTTGAGCTAATTCGAAATTCTGGGGCGTGGTTTGCTGAGAATTTCGGATTAAGTTTATAGTTCAAAGAGGGGCAGTTCGGCAAAGGGACTTCAGTCCAAGGCCAAGAATACATAACACAGAGGAAGCACAGCACCAGGGAGAGACAGCGCAGCTCCAGAAGGGTGACGTAGAGGCTAGAGAAGTTGACGTAGTCACTTAGAGGCAACGTTGGGGTTTCTGTGAGGCAGATCAAGCAACAGTTCAGCAGATCGATTTCTGAGCTAGGAAGGCTCACTGGGAGGGTGACGCAGTTCCATCACAGATCTTGGAGTAGCCATTGTTGCACAGCACTGGGGGCAGCGCAGTCACATATGGGGTATGTTCATCCAGTTGTTCGATTCGCCAAAATATCTATCTCTTGATAGAGGTACTTCTGTCAGGTTATTCTCTATTGGGTGAGACAAATTTGGCATCCTAGTTGTATTCAGAAATCTGCTTAATAAAAAAACCCTCATATCTGTTGCACCGGTTTTCCCACCTTGGGTTTTTTCGGGGACGTTTAGTCCAAAAATAAGTGTCCTTTGTGTGATTGTCTCATTTATTTTTCAATACTTAATCTATATGTTGGTGTAGGATACAGTGTATTTGCATTAATATTTTCTGAATATTTCTAAAAATAACTTGTTAAACTGAAGAACACAAGTAGGTAATGCAAATCGGTTTACTACAGGGAGATTTCAGGTTTGTTAGATTCAAAAAATTTCACAGAGACATTGTGAAAGCATGTTGCCTCGTGTTCTTCATCTATTATATGTGCAGGTAACAGGTCTACAGTAACCAAGGGATTGTTGGAGTTCTTGTGACCACCTATTCAAGTAGCTTCGTCCACTTCTTCGAGAGATCATGTCTCGGTTGGAGCCAGATGTTACCCACCATTTTGTGGGTGATATCCCTGAAAAAAACCAAAAAAAAACAAAAACACAAAAAAAAACTCCAAGATGGTCCTCATTCGGAAGTCAACATCCCCTCACAACCACCAACTAGTTCGTTGTGCCACTTCTCTGCCACCTACGCCAACCATGTGGTCCCTCACCTATCTACATGATCATATGTTCGAAGGCGGGCCTCTCGAACCTAAAGGTATGCCTTGTCATTTGGTAATTGAGTATTGTAGTTTGCTTATCATGGACACTTATGGGCATGGATTAATGGGGGGATTTAGCGGAAAGAATGGGCTAGGTCTGTGCTCTTATCCCCTGTACCCTTTTTTGGATATTAACCTTGGATTCTAGTCCCGTGGGATCACTTTTACTAACCATTTGGCTTTAGGGATGGTATTTCATGGGAAACGTTGATTTTGGTTGCATGGTCCCACTCCCTCATCCACATATATTACCCCCTTTCCCACTCATTATTACCCCATTCATCACTTCTCCCAACTAGATCCACATTCCTCCACTGAGTCCACATGGGGCGAGCTCTCCCCTTCCCCTTGCCCACACCTTGGGTCAAGCCTAGAATAATGTCCCAGAGGTTGATGCAGCTGAAAAGAAAAGTAAAGGCATAATTGGCCACATTCAACAGGAAAATGTACAACAAAATGCAAAAGATGGTCGGGACAAACACATTAAGCATGCGGGCAAAAGCCAATACATGAGCTCTACCCCATCATCATGGCCATCACCCTAGTTCCTACAGCTTCTATGAGCCTCCTTCATCATATAGGAACACATGATTGTCCCAACCTTTGGTGGGAAATGCACCGCCCTACCTTAAAAGCGGGTATCCACTGCTATATCTCACACATCATGCTCTTACTCCTTGAGCCCCGAGCAGTTAATTAAAGAAAAATCATAAAATTAAAAAAAGGCAAAGGCATATAAAGAAGAGCAGAAAAATCAAGTCCAGAGCACCTCATCTACCACGATTTCTCCCTCCTATACATTATATACCCAAGTGCGCGCTTCCCTTCTACTAACTACCCTAGTACCCCAGCATGTGACCCAAGGTTGCCTCTTCACATTCCCTACTCCATTCACCTCTTTATCACGTGCCACCACCTTTTAAATGATGTTCCTTGGACATATTATATGATTTAGAAGTAGAAACCACCTAATGGGATACTCGGTTAACCCCATTTGGAGATTGGAGACATTATCACATGCCAAAGCCCATTATGGAAGGGCAGGCCATTATGAAGTCCCCATTTGTGGTCCACGGTTTGTAAGCTCTTTTACTCGATTTCCTTCATGACTTGTCGTACTAGAAGGCTGGGGGATGCATTGGATCTTATGCAGGATTGCAGATGGTCTCCATCTTGGGTTTGGTCTCCCTATATGGGATCCTAACCCTCTAGAGAGCTACATTGGCACATGTAGGGTGTGTGTTGAGAGCCACAGTCCTCCATAGCATTAGGCATCACTCCATGGATCCCCAGAGATGTTCAAAGACTGCTCGAGATTCACCTATTGGATGAGGAAGATGCACCTAGTTCACCTTTGCCCAGCGAGCCCCACAGATGTCCCATGCACTTGGCAGCTGACCCAAGACTTGTAAGATGATGTGGCATCACCTACACTATCATGTGAGCCCTTACATATGGTCTACACACATATTCGACTTACTTGGAGACCCATGAGGTCACTTGTGTGCCCTCACAGCCCTCGGGAGCACCCTAGGTTTATTATGTGGAGAACAATGGACCAAGCCCTTGTTCATTACTTTTGGAAGTCCAACTCATCATTTTGGCACTTATGGACTTCATCAAACCTCTTAGATAGCCCAACGACATGCATTATGGATCATTCGACCTCTTGGGAGGCTTATTATTTTATTTGTGAGCTAGTTTGGTGGCCTTGTCACTAATAGATAGTTATTTGCACATTATCTTAGTTGATGGGTTAATGTTGACTCAAATTAGGTAATTCGAACTCCTAATGAGTGTATAAATAGGAGAGACATGAATTCATTTGTATCATCACTTGGATTTGGAACTAGTATCTCTTTAGATATTTTTGCTATCCTTCTTGGAGGACGAAATTTTGGAGCATGGAATGAATTTTGATGTTTGGATATTTTTCATGTCTTAGAGCTTCTTAATGGCAAGTTTTTGGATGGTTGGATATATTCTTATACATGTAAGTACAATTTAATGCTATTCTTTCTTTCTGATTTTGTCACATACATTATTGTTGGGATTTTGCTATACTAGGGCTTATTTATTGCATCTCTTATGCGAAGTTGTGGAAATTTTGTTGCTAGATATTGTATGTTACATGTACGGGCCATGTATAATGAATGAATGTTCCTAGGGATGTTTCATTACTAAAATTCATCTTGACAAGCCATTTATCTTGCAAAATGAAGTATAAAGTCTTTGAAGTTGCTTTTGTTGTTGCACTAGTGCCAAGCGAAGTTGCCTTTGAGGCCTCCTTGACCTAGAAAATTCAAAGGTCCATAGTCATAATTCCACCTGACTCCGATCCCCCCAAAGGATTAGGAACTGGTCCACCCAAAGGTGATCACCTTAAACTTATTTTCCTTCTCCCCTTTCCTATTCTCTAGGTCTAGTCCTCTAGGTCACCTGGGGCATCAATTATCTCACGATCTAGCCATCTCACAATTGCGTTGATGTGTCCTCAAGAAGCCCTCCAAATTCCATGAGATTCCGATGGTGGAATCTTGAGCTATCACAAGCCCTAGCTTGAGGACCAATTCTTGCCCTTGGTTCCCTTAGGCTAGAAACCTCACTGGGATCCTTGGATTGCCTTCCATTGAAAATTCATTCCTTGATCCCTTGCCCCTCCCTAATTAGGTCAAGCATATCATTGGTTGCTAAATCCTATCCCCTTAATCGAACCTCGGGTCCACTTGGTCCTGTGTGATCCCATACACTATCAACTTTCAAAGTTAATTCTTCAAAGATCACCTGGAACCCATGTTTCAACAAGAATTCTAGGGCTTAGGGATCTCCTTTATAAGACACATACTCAAAATGTAACCCTAGAAATTCTCCCCAAGCCCTTCCTAGAGAGCCTTCCATCTTGTCTTCCAAGACAAGCAAGCCACATATTTGCAACTCTCTTGTGAATAGGCTTCTAGGATCACCCCTCGCCCTATCATTGGTCCATCCATTTCGTGATCCTTATCATAACAGGTCTCCTCCCATCGGTAGTTCGTAAAGAGTAGGGAGCCTTAGTCGAGGTGACAGTCAGCTATCACTCCATTGTTGCCCTTAGCCTAGTAGTAATCCTTCAAGGATCCCCTTTTAGGACGTCTGCTAGTTTGAGCAGCAACATTTTGGCTTTGTTGTTGGGGAAGAAGAAGGTCTACTTCCCTAGTGAATCATTGAGGAATTGATTCATTCACGACATCTATAAATAATTCCTCTGGCGACTCTACTCATTGTCCAAACCCCTAGTTTACTTGAAGGCAACAACATTCCTCTAACTAGGGTTGCTGCAAAAAGGGGAGAGTGCACTCCATCAACTGTTGGAACCGCCCTTTTCCCTGAATTTGAGAAAGTCAGTGATACATCCCTAAAGATTCCATCTAGTTCTAACACTGACCCAAAACAAGATCAACCCAATATGACTAAAAGTGAAAGACACTTGGTTAGTGTCTTTGCCCATTTGAAATTGAGTAGTGATCCCAAACCACTACTTGAAAAATATAACCGAAGGTTACCCAAGTTCAAAGGGGATGCTACTTGGACTGCACATGGTTTTATTGAGGACTTCTATTGGAAAATGTCCCGTAGGATGATCTTTGATGAAGATAGGCTCATGATTCTTTTTGCTCTATCACTTTTTGCTTCCCATGTCACGAGCTCTTAGTTCTAATGCTTCTATCATGCTATTTTCTAATCTGATGCATCCTCTCTTATTTAAACTGCACCCTATCTATAATTTACAAGTGGACAGTACCCTCTAGAGAAGAAGATCATCTCAGTCATAGTAGAGATCTTTTACTTCTTCATTCTTAGGCTTCTTTGACTCAAGTTCTCACTTCTTCAGTAATGTGTGCTTCTTCCCTATTCCTCTACTCCTTACTACGATTAGGACAATCTCTTCTACAGTGTCCAGGTTCAAGACACCCATAGCATCTTATCTTATCCATGTTCTTCCTTTTCTTTGGAGGACCCTTTCTTTTTGTCATTGCAGGATATGCTTGATTCTGTTCACTTAGTTTGACATCAATCTTTGCCTTCAGTCTAGTTTCTTCAATCTTACAAAGTGACCATAGATCTTGAAATGGAGTAGTCTTTTTCTTCCCATACAGACTTAAAGTGAATTTACCCCACTCTTCCGGTAGTGCATTTAGTACCACTGTGGTCATCTCTCTATCAGACATAACTTGTCCTAGTTCTTGTAGTTGATCTCGAATTTCTGATATCCTCATGAAGTATGAGGCTACTCCATCTTCCTTGGATATCTTCAGTTTGTAGAGTTCTTGCCTTAAGGAGATTACTTCCCTTGCGGTACTTATGGAAAACAACTCTACCAGTTTGTCATATAGTTTTTGTAGTCTCCAATTTTGATACATATGGGATTAGAGAGTCTTTTATAGATTCCATAAGAATCCTTTGGGCTCTCACATCTCCCTTCATGTATCTAGCATGAGCTTGAGTATCTTCTTTTGGAGGTTGGGTTAATGATCCCTTAATGTGATCCATGACCTCATTCTCAATAAGATGTAGGTCAACCCTTTTCTTCCATGCAAGGAAATTTACAACCCCAACCAAACTATTGCTTTCCTTGCAAAAAGACATTTTGATATTATCAAGTATAGTTATAGACTTACTTGTAAGATTGTTGTTTGCTTCCTCTTTAATCTCAATGTTGATAGAGGGCCTTCTTCTTGAGTGATTGATGAGAGAGAGCTTTATTCACGATCCTTCCTGAGTTGAAGAGCTTTCACTCCTTTGATGATGTGATGATATATGAAGTGCTTCTAGGGTTTCAATCTTTCTTCCTGCCTTCTTTGATCTACGGTTTCTTTGATGTAGATCTTGATCTCATTGATAGCCTTCGACTTGCTTTGATGCTTTCTTTGAAGATCGATTCTTGTGTGTCAGCTTGCTGTGACTACCCCTTCTTGTCTTCAGCACCTAAGCTCTAATACCAAGTTGAGAAATCTAGGGCATTCAAAGTTAACAATTTATCTGCTTGATAATTGCTTGTGATCCACTTTTACTTCTTAATCTTATAGTCTTTTCTTCGTTAGCTTATTAATGTGTTCTTTCATCAAAACAATTACCAATATATATAAGAGACAAGTGACATCGTACATAGTATGTAGGCTTCTCTAGCTAGGGCCAAAACCTCTCACCTTTTGAGAGGAAAACCCGATCAAAATTCTTCTTCTAGATCTTCAATTGATAAGTACCAAGACCATGACACAGACCCTTGACTCTAGTATCCTCCCAAGAACCTTGTCCCTAACCTTGATGCTCTGCCTCTTCCTTTCCTTGCCTTTCTTCTTGACCTTGAACTACTTCACCCCTGCTCCTACGGAGACTCGATCTCTATCTTTTCTATTGCACCTTCACAACTTCCCTAGAGAATCTCAGTCTCAAGGTCTTCTATAGATGAACTCGATCTCTACTTCGATCACCCAGAAAATACCTTCCTTCGCTATCCCATAAGAAATTCCACTTCACAGGTCCCAAAAGAATCCTTCTTCATATGCCCAGAAGAATCCTATCTACTACCTCTTTCGTTGATCCATAAGATCCTTCTTCACTGCCCCAGAAGAGTGACTTTCGTAACCCTAGAGGAAACCCTTTCACTACCTTTACTTCACACTTTCTTCTGCACCCTTCTTCGCACTTCTCTTAGACCGAAATCAAATTGAATTCCTTGCCTTGAATGGCGGTCGAGTTCTCCTATATATACACCTCCTCGCTGGGTCTTTAGGCCGACTTGATAGATGGAGTTTAGGCCGGCTTGTTCTAGCAATTTCTCCATCGTTTGTAGGCCAACTTGATAGATGGAGTTTAGGCCAGCTTGTTCTAGCAGTTCCTCCATCATTTGTAGGCCGACTTGAAGAGGTTAGGTGATAAGTTCTTGGAAGATACTTCACACTGATAATATTTACCTTTTACAAAGTGTAACATGACTTCATTTACATGACAATGACTCTTACATTTTATGACTAGATGATAAATAAATACTAAAGTCTCTCAATGGAGGTCTTGAGTCTTGACTCACAAACAAAATCCCTTGCTCATGAAACCCATGAAGCAAGTCAATATAATAATTTTATTTTTTTTATTTACATCTTATTACATAATTACATGTCATTATGAAGACTAAACCTAGTTACACTTTTCAACAGTTTTAACTCCAAGCCTGCCGAAGTAGAAGGTCTCATCAAGGAACTTAAGGTTTCTTTGGCTAGGAATCCTGACATATCCCTCCTCATGGATGTTGTTGTCATAGATACTCCTAATGTGTGGGGGATGCTATTATCTAGGAAATGGGGAGCTACCGTTGCGGGTCATGTTCAAATGGACTTATCATATGTCACCATTCCACAATCTAACAGAAACCCTTTTATCCTTTATAGGGAACCCACCTACCTATCTCATGTGATCAAGCCTATACCATACTATGAAACACATGAAATTGAGAATCCTTCTCCTATTCTCCCAGCTCAAGAAAGTTTGTATCCTCAAATGACCAATCTCTAAAGCAAGCAAAAAGTGGAAGCCTAAAAAGGAATATAAGGTCGAGGACTTGGTCCTGGTTGATCGAGATCCAATGCTTGTCAAGATTCATGGAAAAGTTGGGGAGGACTATTATTATATTGCCAAACTCAACAACAAACTTTGGCCCGAGCAGGGCAAATTAAGTCATATAACCCCTTTCCTTGAGACTTGATATTATATCATATGCATGATAGATGCATTACATGTTGATTTTGCATTATAATTAACATCATATGATATTTCAACGAGATAGATTAGATGCATCTACATTACTAAAAAAAATTGCATATTTTATTTTTCTGTTGATTTAACAGCCTAACATTAAGCATGTGTGATCATGAGACACTGTGAAAGCACGTTGCCCCCTGTTCTTCATCTATTATATGTGCAAGTAACAGGTCTATGGTTAACCAAGAGATCGTTGGAGTTCTCGTGACCTCTCGTTCAAGTAGCTTCATCCACTTCTTCGAGAGATCACGTGCCAATTGGAGCCAGATGTTACCCACCATTTTGTGGGTGATATCCCTAGGATAAAAAAATTCTCCAAGATGGTCCTCAGCCGACAGCCCCTTATAGCCACCAACTAGCACGTTGTGCCACTTCTCTGCCACCTAAGCTAGCCATGTGGTCCCTCACCCATCTGTCATGATCGTATGTTTGAAGGTGGGCCTCTCGAACCTAAAGGTGTGCCTTGTCATTTGGTAATTGAGTATTGTAGTTTGCTTATCATGGACACTTATGGGCATGGATTAATGGGGGGATTCGGCAAAAAGAATGGGCTAGACCTATGCTCTTGTCCCCTAGACCTCGTTTTGGATATTAACCTTGGATTCTAGTCTCGTGGGATCTCTTTTATTGACCATTTGGCTTTAGGGATGGTATTTCACAAGAAACCCTGATTTTGGTTGTGTGGTCCCGCTCCCTCATCCCCATATATTACCCCATTTTCCACTATTATTACCTCATTCATCATTTCTCCTACTCGGGTCCACATTCTTCCACTGGGTCCACATCGGGCGAGCTCTCCCCTTCCCCTTGCCCACACCTTGGGTCAGGCCTAGAATGATGCCTCAGAGATTGATGTAACTTAAAAGAAAAGCAAAAGCATAATTGGCCACATTCAACAGGAAAATGTACCACAAAATGCAAAAGTTGGAGAGGACTATTATTATATTGCCAAACTCAACAACGAACTTTGGCCCGAGCAAGTGAAATTAAGGCGTATCACCCCTTTCCTTGAGACTTCATATTATATCATATGCATGATAGATGCGTCACATGTTGATTTTGCATTATAATTAACATCATATGATATTTCAATGATAGATTAGATGCATCTAAATTATTAAAAAAATATTTGCATAGTTTATTTTTCTGTTGATTTTACAACCTAACATTAAGCATGTGTGATCATGAGATGCTGTGAAAGCACGCTACCACCTATTCTTCATCTATTATATGTGTAGGTAACAGGTCTACGGTAAACCAAGAGATTGTTGGAGTTCTCGTGACCTCTCATTCAAGTAGCTTCATCCACTTCTGCGAGAGATCACATACCAATTGGAGCCAGATGTTACCCCATTTTGTGGGTGATATCCCTAGGATAAAAAATTTCTCCAAGATGGTCCTCAGTCGGCAACCAGCAGCCCCCTACAGCCACCAACTAGCTCGTTGTGCCACTTCTCTGCCACCTGAGCCAGCCATGTGGTCCCTCACCCATCTGTCATGATCGTATATTTGAAGGTGGGCCTCCCGAACCTAAAGGTGTGCGAGTATTGTAGTTTGCTTATCATGGACACTTATGGGCATGGATTAATGGGGGAATTTAGCGGAAAGAATGGGCTAGGTCTGTGCTCTTGTCCCCTAGACCCCGTTTTGGATATTAACCTTGGATTCTAGTCCCGTGGGATTTCTTTTATTGACAATTTGGCTTTAGGGATGGTATTTCACAAGAAACCCTAATTTTGGTTGTGTGGTCCCACTCCCTCATCCCCATATATTACCCCTTTTTCCACTCATTATTACCCCATTCATCATTTCTCCTACCCAGGTACACATTCTTCCACTAGGTCCACATAAGACGAGCTCTCCCCTTCCCCTTGCCCACACCTTGGGTCAGGTCTAGAATGATGCTTCACAGGTTGATGTAACTTAAAAGAAAAGTAAAAGCATAATTGGCCACATTTGACAAGAAAATGTACCACAGAATGCAAAAAATGGTCGGGACAAACACATTTAGCACATGGGCAAAAGCCAATACATGAGCTCTACCCCATCATCATGGCCATTACCCTAGTTCCTATAGATTCTATGAGTCTCCTTCATCATATAGGAACCCATGATTGTCCCAACTCTTGGTGGGTAATGAACCACCATACCTTGAAAGGGGGTATCCACTGCTATATCTCACACAGCATGCTCTTACCCCTTGAGCCCCAAGCAGTTAATTAAAGAAAAATCATAAAAAAGGCAAAAGGCATATAAATGGTGGAAAAATCAAAGGTCCAGGCACCTCATGCACCATGATTACTCCCTCCTATACATTATATACCCAAGTGTGGGCTTCCCTTATACTAGCTACCCTTGTAACCCAGCATGTGGCCCAAGGCTACCCCTTCTAATTCCCAACTCCATTCACCTCGTTATCACGTGCCACCACCTTTTAAAGGATGTACCTTGGACATATTATCCCCTTTAAAAGTAGAAACCACCTAATGGGATACTTAGTTAACCCCATTTGGAGTTAGGAGACATTAGCACATGCCAAAGCTTTGAAGGGCAGGCCATTATGAAGTCCACATTTGTGGTCCATGAGTTGGAAGCTCTTTTACTCGATTTCCTTGATGACTTGTTGTACTGGAAGGCTAGGGAATGCATTGGATCTTATGCAGAATTGCAGATGGTCTCCATCTTGGGTTTGGTCTCCCTATATGGGGTCCTAACCCACTAGAGAGCTACATTGGCACATGTAGGGTGTATGTTGAGAGGCATAGGCCTCCACAGCGTTAGACAACACTCCATGGAAACCCATAGATGTTCAGAGACCGCTCGAGATTCACCTATTGGGCAAGGAAGATGCACTTGGTTCACCTTTGCACAGCCAGCCCCACATATGTACCATGCACTTGCCAGCTAACCCAGGAATTGTAGGATGATGTGGCATCACCTACACCATCATCTAAAGCCCTTACAGATGGTCTACAGGCATCTTTGATTTACTTGGAGATCCATGAGGTCACTTGTGCGCCCTCACAGCCATTAAGAGCACCACAGATTTATTATGTGCAGAACAAGGGGCCAACACCTTGACCATTACTTTTGGAAGTCCAACACATCATTTTAGCATGGACTTCATCAGACCACTTAGAGAGCCCAACGACATGCATTATGGATCATTCGACCTCTTGGGAGGCTTATTATTTTATTTGTGAGCTAGTTTGGTGGGACTCTCACCAATAGATAGTTATTTGCACATTATTTTAGTTGAGAGGCTAGTGTAAGCTCAAATTAGGTAATTCGAACTCCTAATGAGTGTATAAATAGGAGAGACATGAATTCATTTGTATCATCACTTGGATTTGGAAAAAGTATCTCTTTAGAGATTTTCGCTATTCTTCTTAGAGAACGAATTTTTGGAACATGGAATGAATTTTGATGTTTAGATCGTTTTCATATGCCTTGGAGCTTCTTAAAGGCAAGTTTTTGGATGGTTGGACATATTCTTATACATGTAAGTACATTTTAATGCTATTCTTTCTTTCTAATTTTGTCACATACATTGATGTTCGGATTTCGCTATACTAGGACTTATTTGTTGCATCTCTTATGCGAAATTGTGGAAATTTTGTTTCTAGATAGTGAATGCTTCATGTATGGGCTATGTATAATGAATGAGTGTTCCTAGGGATATTTCATTTACTGATATTCATCTTGACAAGCCATTTATCTTGCAAAATGAAGTATCAAGTCTTTGAAGCTCCTTTTGCTACTGGCCTAGTGCCAAGCGAAGTTGTCTTTGAGGCCTCCTTGACCTAGAAAATTCAAAGGTCCATCGTCATAATTCCACCTGACTTCCAATCTCCCCAAAGGATTAGGCATTGGTCCACCCAAAGGTGATCACCAAAGACCTATTTTCCTTCTCTCCTTTCCTCTTCTCTAGGTCTAGTCTTCTAGGTCACCTAAGGCATCAATTATCTCACAATCTAGACATCTGAATACTTCGATTTTTGGTCCAAAATTGCACTAGTGTGTCCTCAAGAAGCCCTCCAAATTTCATGAGATTCCGACAATGGGATCTTGAGATATCGCAAGCCCTAGCTCGAGGACCAATTCTTGCCCTTGGTTTCCCTTAGGCTAGAAACCTCACTGGAATCCTTGCATTGCCTTTCATTGAAAATTCATTCCCTGATCCCTTTCCCCTCCCTAATTAGGTCAAGCATGTCATTGGTTGCTAAATCCTATTCCCTTAACCAAGCCTTGGGTCTACTTGGTCTCGTGTGGTCCCATACACTATCAAGGTTAATTCTTCAAAGATCACCTAAAACCCAAGTTTCCACGAGAATTCTAGGGCTTAGGGATCTCCTTTATAAGACACATACTCAAAACCTAACCTTAGAAATTCTCCCCAAGCCCTTCCTAGAGAGCCATCCATCTTGTCTTCCAAGACAAGCAAGCCACATATTTGGGCCTCTCTTGTGAATAGGCTTCCAGGATCACCCTCGCCCTATCATTGGACCATCCATTTCGTGATCCTTATCATATCGAGTCTCCTCCCATCGGCGAAAGTCCGTAAAGAGTAGGGAGCCTTAGTCGAGGTGACAGTGGGTTATCGCTCCATTGTTGCCCTTGGCCTAGTAGTAACCCTTCAAGGATCCCCTTTTAGGACCCCTGCTAGTTTGAGCGGTAACAGGCCTAATGCATTATTTCTTAGGGTTAGAAGTGTAGCAAAGGGAAGGTCAAATTTTCCTAGGACAAAGAAAATATGCAATAGAGATCCTGAAGAGGTTCGAGATGGAGGATTACAAACCTATGTCTACACCTATGGAGATCAATTGGAAGAAGCTTGATGCTTCTAGTTCTGAGTTGGTGGATCCCACACCATATCGTTAGTTGATAGGTTCGTTGATGTATCTAGTCAACACCAGGGCAAATATTTATTTTCCTATGAATGTTAGAAATCCACACACCCTAGGTTTGGTTTATGCCTTAGCTAGGAAACATAAACACAATAAAGATGCCTAACTTTAAACAAATTTGCACAGCAAAAATTACACCAACAATTAGATCAATGATAATACACAATATTTTATTGTCCAAACAAGTTTCTTATTAGTCCATTAATAATACACATAGGGCTCCTGTACCAAGGATCATGGCCTTTACAATCCCTGCACAATGCCAACATCATGTCAATCCATCAACCAATACACCTAGGGTTGAGGCCAAGTCCCTTAATCTCTCATCTACCCAACAACCAATACCTGTAGAACTTCAAATACGACTGTTGTAACACACTAGGTTAGTCAACAAACCTATTCCTTACCTGGGCATTTTCCTTTAGCCCGCTATCCTCTATTGTTGTTGTTGTCCCTTGCAACTAGCCTTGTATACCTTGTTGTCAGCTTGTCGTAGTCTTACTATCCACCTCAGCTAGTTATAGACCACCTCGGCTTACTCCCTTAAGCCCTCGACTTTGCTACGCATACAATTCCACTTACAAGCTTGCAGCTTGTGGCCATCTTTTACCTGTGGCGAGCTCTTGGTAGCCATGTTCAAGCCTCATTCTTCTAGGTCTCGAAAAGCAATTTTAGACCTTGACCTGCGCTAACCAACTATATTATCCTTCAACCTCTCTTTCTATATTCTAGAGCTAGGGCATATTAAGCCCTCCAAGGCTACGGCCAGTTCCCCTTTACCAATGTTGCCACAGATCTAGGGCTTCGCCCTTTGCAACAACAATCAAAACTTCCTTAAACAGACCCTCCTTAACCACAGAACTTGCCTTTCTTTCTTCCTTTGGCAGTGGCTTCCCTTTGCTATCTTGAACACAGAAAAGATTCCACCTCTCTAGTTGTGCTTTACTCCTATAGCCTTCTTCCTTCCTTAGGTCTACGACTAGTTGACTTTTTGGCCTCCTCACGAAAAGAATAGTCCATACACTTCTTGTACACTAGCCTCTCCATTGGCTAGTATATATACTTGTCTCTTAGTTCAATTAGGAAGCCTCCTTTCCTTCAAGAGCCCTCCAACTCAACCTTAATACTAAACTAGAATTTTAAATTCCCTCTCTTGGGTTCCAAGCCCACTCCTTTAGGTCCAAAAACCCAAACTCGAGTGCAAAGCCCACACATCATTTATGTGGGTGATTTTCTCTCACAAGCCTAGCACCAAGGGCTTGTGGGAGTAGCTCTCAATGCTACCCGATTTCAACAATGAACACTCTCAGTCAACTAATGGTTGAGCCCAGGAGAGTGCATAATATAGCAACAAGACATGGGCTCAAAACATACGGGCCAATGTAGAGTCTGGATTGAACTATGTTAGGGGAGATGGAGTCGGATTGATGGGATATACAAATGTGAACTGGGCAAGTGGTGCTGCGAACAGGGAAAACACTTCAAGATGTTGCTTCATCTTGGGGCCAGTAGTTGTTTCTTGGTTCAGCAGGAAGCAGAAGTCGGTGGCACTTAGTTCTACAGAGGCTCAGTACATAGCAACCAACTTGTCAGTATGTGAAGCCATCTAGCTTTGTAAGTTGCACTTTAGTGTATTTGATCAGAAGATGGAGCCCACAGTCCTATACTACAATAATCAGAATTGCATAAAACTCTCCAAGAATTCAATGTTCCATGACATATCAAAGCACATCAATATTAGATATCACTTCATCAGAGACTAAGTTCAAAAGGGAGCTATTAAGCTCCAACATATTCCTACAAATGAACAAGTGGCAAACAACCTCGCAAAATATGTAATGAAAGGCAAGTTTGGAGTATTCAAAGATAAGTTGGGGGTTGTGTAGAACACCTTCCTCGCCAAGAGGGAGTGTTAGAGTTAACTTGGATAAGTGTTTTTGCATAGACTATGTGTTTTAGCATGCAGAAGTGGTCCAACACTTTTCTTGCATAACTTTATTTTATGAGTAACTTTTACTTTATGACTAAAAGTGACTTAAGCGACCTTAATGAAAGATTAAGTCACAACCATTGATCTCAAGAGGGAAAGATCTAATCATGACCGTCAATATCTTTGGAGACCTAGGGTTAGGCTCATAAAGAGATAAATGCAAGTTTGGCAAAAAGAGAGACATATTGAACACACAAGAGAATATATGAGGGTTTGAGGATGAGAAGAAAAATCAAATTGCAGAGGCTGAGAAATTGCAAATCAGATTGAGGTTTTTCAAGGTAGAAGTTGTCTCATTTATTGTTTGTGGTTTTCTATTTTAGCTCTGAATATGTTTTCATTGTGTTGTTGTTCATAAAGATTGGGATTGTGAAAATATTTAAATATAGGCATAAATTTTATTGGAACCTCAACTAGATATGAAACCTATAAAAAACTTATATAATAGACTTGGAGAGTTACTATGTATGGAGTGAGTCTGACTCTAGGATCTCTTAGAGCTAATATGTCCATCAGTCTGGAGATGTCTTTCCTAGGGTTTGGAAAATGAGCTCCATGGAAGTCTCGTGGAGATCGAGACTTATAGGAAGAGAACTTGTACTGTGGATTGGAGTCAGTAATTGAATCATTTGGTTTTTTCTACTTTCTTTGGGCTTTGTGAGCATCCCTATAGCTAATCAATGATTAATATGAGTTTGAAATTCAATTGAGTTGATATCATTGTCATGTAGTCTAAAGTTCTAAACAATATAAGTATGAAGAGTAGTTTCCCTAAAACATGGCATTGTTGAAGTTTTACATTCCATAACCTTTAGTTTGCCACATGATGTAAGGACTTGCAAGCACTTGAAAACTCACGTTCTCATTATAAAAGAAGGATTTTCAAATGACATGAATATTGATTACAAGCTCAACATTATTAAGGAGAAGATTGAAGGAGAATAACATCACCAAAGACAACACAACTAGGCTCAAGGGCTTCCATGTCATAAGATATGATTAATTTCTAAGGCCAGCGACGAATATAATAGGAAAAAATATCATCCCGGACCCGGGTGTCCTCACATCCACCAAGACGAGGCAGATTTCTCTATTGGAATTTCTAAGTTTAACCTGTTAGAAATTCTCATGTACTATCCATTTTATTTCTTCCTACTTGCTCAATTACTTAACAAGTTATTTACCATGTAAATACTGAAAATAAATACAAGTACAATATCAACACATACAGATCATCAACTGAAAGTAAACAAGAACACAAGTGACACCGTTGTTTTTGGACTAATGTCCCTGAAAAACGCAATGCGGGAAAACCGGTGCAGCTATTCAGAGGGTTTTATTATTATGCAGTTTCCTAATACAACTTGGGTGCCAAAAATGGCTCACCCAACAGAGAATGCCCTCGGTAGTAGTACCTCTCAGTCTGAGACAGATATTCTGGCTAAATCACCGAATGAACAATCCCACAGCAACAATGCAGCTTCTACTACTCTGCGTCACCCTATCCAACTCTCTAGCTCCCAGCCTGTCCCACGAAATTCTCCCAGCACTGCCTCTAGGCCCTGCATTGGCTTCTCTGGCCCTGCGTCAGCCTCTCTGGGCTTTGCGTCAGCTTATGGAGCCTCTGCGTCAACCCCTAGACCCTCTGCGTCTCACACGCTGGCCCTCTCTGGCTCTGCGCAGCTCCTGGCTGCCTCAGCATGGCCACTGGTTGCCTTTGCATAGCCTCTAGCTGGCTCTGCGTCAACCTCTCACAACTCTGTGCTAATGCTCCTAGTACTAACTCTGCCTCTCTGATATGTATTCACTTCCCCTCAGCTGCAACTCAGATCACTCACTCGATTTCTTCAGCAAACCCTGCCCCAAAAAATCGAATTCTTGATCTCTCTTGGTGCGTTCTCCAACTAACCCTCAAGCCTCCTCTTATCCTTTTTTTGTTGGTCCATCAACGGCCGAGATTAAATCTCTAATTAACGACTAAGATTAGATTTGGCTTGATCCATGACTTTTGGTCCCTTCTAACCCAGTTTTATATTAATACCCATTAATATTTTATTTTTCCTAAGCTTAGACTTAGGAACTCCATTAAAAATATTAATTACTTTAATATCTCCTAAACCGGTTAGAATCTGCCCAAGCTATTTCTGGGTCTTGGAGATCTCATGTGCTTTAGCCTCTCCACTAATTTTCATGGCTAGAGCACATCCGATGCTACCACAAATCAACATTCTCATGCCAATGTTGATTGATTCATTAATGAGAAGGGTTGGGTGGTGAACATTCTTTGAGCATGTTGAAGGTTTCATTCATTGCAGACAAGATATGGGCAACCAATCGAGGACAAGGCATTTATTCATAGTCAGGAAAATGAATTCTACCATTAGCACTTAGCAGGACATTCATTCCCTTAGTTTTCCCGCTCTGCGGGTGGTTGGACATTGTGGGTCTGGCAGGGTAGAGAGGTTTAGGGTGTTTAAGGTTATAAGCAGAGCAGTTTTAGGTCCAATCATCATGGTCTGCAAAAGGTGTTGAGCCAGGGGAGGTGGTGAGGGACGTGAGCCTCAGCCTCTCCCTCCCTGGCATGGTTAAGGCGAAGAGCAATTCGATGAAGATTTGTCGATGCATATTCATCGCTTAGTCACTACCATGGAGGCACAAGAGCGAAGGAACATTGGTAATGGCCACTAAGTCGTCAGGAACATGCTCGGCAGACATATCCAAGAGCAAGAAGAAGCTAAGGAGAGGGCGGAATGCTGAATCGCTGAAATTAATTCATATCTGGTTCATACTTGCACAGCATTGCAAATCTGTCTAGAGCTTTGGGAATTCCTTTTCCCCCTCCTCCCCCTCCTTCAACTTCCTCAAATTCGCATGAAGGAATAGCAGTCATTGATTCAACTTATCAAGGACACAAACCCTCCAATCCTGATCACCCAGGGTCATAGACAAAGAAGCAAAATCTCTCTAGTAGTCACAACTCCCTAGACCACGCAAAGCAAGCGCAAAATTTGGCTAGCCAAACTGATGTTGAGCACACAACCAAGGGCGAAACATATCGAAAGGAGGCAGACACCTACACTGGGA
Source organism: Pinus taeda (assembly GCA_000404065.3). Classification (NCBI taxonomy): domain Eukaryota; kingdom Viridiplantae; phylum Streptophyta; class Pinopsida; order Pinales; family Pinaceae; genus Pinus; species Pinus taeda. Next base: position 341,252 of record APFE031470385.1, on the reverse strand, counting down.
CTGTGTTTATTGAGTGGGAGAGCCCTTCATGGTTTCCTAAAGGATTTGATGACCCCTTTACCTTGACCAACAAGACCAGGCTCTAAGGGACAAGGCTCAAAGTGATAAAGCTCAACACAACCAGACCAAGCATGACCAGGCAACAGACCAACTCAACCAGGCTCACTGAATTCCCAGGAAAGACTCACTCAGCCTCTGTTGCATCCAAGTTTTTCATGTTGTTATGTTGTTCTTGTCTCCTTAGTGTCAGTACTATCTCCTCTGCTATGGACCAATTCTATTGTAATTTGGTCTCATAACTCTCTAAGAAACAACCTGGTTTCCCTCTCATGGGCAGATGGTCTCTCTTATGCTCACTTCAGGACAGAAATGCTTTTTTGTAGACAGCACCTCATCCTGGACACTGTCTATTCCAGCTTTTCCATGCTTGTACTTTATGTAAATTTTTGATAATATAAAGAATTTTTGCTTGCTTACAAAAAAAAGAAAAAATATCTCTAGAAGAAATCATTTTTTCCATCATTATTGCTTTTGAAAAAGTGAGAATGTCTACAAAACATGGGAAAAAAGTTACAATAAAGTTCCTGACAACGTAAGAGATTTCAAAGATATCTTGATTTATAAGAGAGAACATCTCATATTTCCAACATAACCAATTTCCTAGACTCAATAAATGAGAGCAGCACAAATTAACAGCCAGTGCAATAGCATGTTTGATATACATATGCATTCCATTGGAAATAAACTTAGCAACACAAAGAAGATGTTCAAACGAGAGTGAACATCACTCAAATGGAATCATCACCACCTTACGACACGAAGGTACAAATTAGTTTTACAACAAGGTTTCCAAGAGGATTGTTGCTCCTGCCGCCTACACCTACCTAAAGGTTAGTGGGAAAAACCTTCAACCCCATAAGGTGTGGTTGGTGGCAGGGAACTCAAAGAAGGGTTGTCACACTAATCCCGACTCTCTCCGTTTGAGCTATCTCCTAGGTTAGCTAAGGCGAATGGTCCCTAATGAAAATTTAAGTTAAAAGATGTGAGTTTCTAGGAGAGCGTTATAGTGAAAATGGATTACTTTTAAGGATTTATGAGCAAATATGAAGTGAGCACCTTGAAATAACAATGTCAATTATTAATATGACAAAAACCATAAAACCAATGCCTTATAAAGAATTTTCTCAACAATCTAAAGATATATTTGTCAAAGTAAAACGCAATGCTCTCAAAAGAGAAAGCAAAGTAACCCTAAAATGTAAACAAAAATTGTTAGTGCAAGATATGTAGGATACAAATTTTTTTGAGATAATACTCTCTTTATAAATCAAAACATGTGAAACATATCTTGCCAAAACCCAAAAATTAGTAATTAACTTGGAAATGTAAAAGAAAGGAAGTGTGAAACCAAGATATTAATATGCAATTAGACTTGAAGCATGAAAAGAAAGCACTTGTTTGAAAGGATTACAATACTTGCTTCTGGAATATTTTGCATATGAAAACCCAAACCATCAAGAGACAAGTAAAGCAAATGTAATGGGAAGTGTTATTGGTTAATTTTATTAATTATATCTACAACAAGATTACAATGTCACTCTTCAATTCTCAGACCTCACCCTCACCCAAAGATATGGATCTCACAGTGAGGAGTCAATAGAGGAGTAGAGGGTCCCTAAGATGTCTACTTCAACCAACTTATGTTGGAGGTAAAATTTTAATGAGTCTTGGGGCCTTTCTATACTAAAATGCCTAGATGAAGTGCAAATTGTGTTAATTCCCCAAATTAAAGTGATGGTACATGTAAATGCTGCAAAGAGATTTATTTGCAATGCTTGAAAATGAAATAGTGTTCAACATAAGTTGCAATTATAATTTCAATTGGAGGAATAAAATTAGCTTACAAGTGTTTCATGTGTCTCATCAATGAATTAAAACAATACAAGTAATTTGTTTGCAAGTAAAATTTGTTTCAAATAGACAATGATAATAAATTGCTCCAATATTCAAGATCAAAATGTAGCAAAATAATGAAGCATGTATTCAAGTGCTCATGAAACAATTTACCAAGGTAAATGGAAACGAATCAAAGTTTGTTAAGAATATAAAATGCTTGCATGTAAAGGATGAATTACCCAAGGAAAATGTAAGTTTGTAGCTTCAAGCAACAATGAGATAGAAAATGCAAAGCTCAAATGAAATTGTAACAAATTTTAAATTAAAAATGAAATGTGATAGTGAGGTTGTGTTAATTCACAATTAAAGCATGCAAGTGAATGAAATGTGAAAATTTAAACCATGCAAATTTCAATCCACCCAAGAGAAGCCTCCCTCTAAATGGGGAGATAGGATACCATGGGAAAAATCCCAAGCTCCCACAAGCAAATTAGATCTTATATTAATATTACAATGAGAAGACGGCCCTTCAAAGTCCTAGACTACACTTCAAGGAGAGTCTTTACAATAATTGCTTGAAACTTGGACACTAGGCCTCCTTTCTTGAAAAAGTAGTGACAAGATCTCAGAAAACTTATGCAAGGGAAACAAGGTGTGAGTTTCCTCCAAATGCCCACGGCTTAAAGAGGAAAATGGGCAGCCCTCTAGTGAACTCGACTTGGCCAAAATAAGTCTCAAAAGAGCTCACGACATCCTTGGAAATCGAACTTCCAACACTTGCCAAAGGTCCTGCAAACACTTGTTAGATGTTGTGGGAAGTTGCTCTTCAAAATTTGCCACACAAGAGTTAGCAAACAATACAAAACAATGGCTGCAAAATAAGTTAAGTATTAATGGAAAAATCAACAAGATAAAATGTATATGTACAATTATAATTTACAAAAGGCTAAGCTAAAGAGTGAAAATAAACTCTCATCTTTGCTTAGCCATCTTCAAGCTCTTAGATAGCAAATGAAAGAAATGAAGTACAATGTTTTTTTAAATAGATTTAAATTTAGAAGTACTCAACTTGTGTACAAGTTATGTTCCAAAAATCCCTACAAAACCACTTTGTAGAATAAGACTATGAAAGCTCAAAGAACAAATGAGAGCTCCTTTAAGAATGTATCAAGAGTGGGTTGGTCTCTCCAAAAACTTCCCCTCACACTTGATTTTGTGATACCAACAAGATGTTCCCTCTACAAACTTCAATCAATAATTAATTCCATATAAATTCAACAATAAACAATGATAAGAAACTCTAGAGATTTATTTAAAACTAACTAGAGCATTCTATACCTAAAGCATACTTCTAAATCAAATGTCAATGCAAGATAGCTCTACATTGACAAATCTACAAGAGTATATGAAAACAAATTAGATCAAAGCATGAGTAAAAGGAATTATACCAATGATCAACAATTCATCACACTCGAAAAGGAGGAACACCTCATGAATAAAACCCCAAAGTCATTATTGATATTTTTGAAATTGTACAAAGGATCAGCGCTTCCGCAAGCACAATAGCTAGTAACAATATGATACAAATGAGAGCTCAAGGCTCTATTATATAGAACTATGGGAGTCAATCCCAATGTAGAACTGATTAAACAAGTGCTATGAGGTGACAATCCCAAAGACAAATTCGAATTTGTTGAATGGAGCTCCAATGCCAAGTGTAAAAATCAAATTTTGGCAAGTGGACATCATTTTCTTCTTCCTTAATGTGCTAAATTCAAATTTTATGATGGGATGACAAGTGTATATGGGTGGTAACCCATATGGGGACAATTTCCCACAAAAATCTCCACCAAATATTCTCCCAAATCCTCCCAAATGTGCATTAACTTCACAAATTCGAATTTCCAAGTAACCAGCTTTCTCATTTAATGTCAGAAATTCGGTTTTATTTGAGCACATCTTTTCCTTGATTTTGGGAGTCCACATCACCTTGGGACTTCACTTTAACTCCATAATTTTCCACCTCATTTCCACAACGTTTAGCATGTGTGGATATTTATTTTTCTCCATTTATTTAACTTCTGACTAAATTAATTTTCAGATTTCCCAATGTGTTTTGAAAAGTGGGTTTTGAGGGTTCAAAACACATTTTTAACTCGTCAAAGTGTCATAGTAGAAATTTGAGAGTGAGAGGTGCAAATTTCATTACTCATACCCCATACAACTTCTCTAGACATCACTTATTACATTACAAATACAATTTTTATTGCAATCTCCGTTGTGCAGAAAATCTAAAAACTTAAAAAATGACTACCTAGACCTAACCAAATTCCACGAAATTTTTTGTGTGATCTAGTATGGTAATATACATCGATTCTAAACACTAAGATGTATTAGGGGCTCAACCTTCAAATCGTCACCCTAGCTTTGGAGTAAAAAGTGAGTGAAAAAACCCAGAAAATTATCTGCCACTGAAAAAAATGGATAATTAACCAGATAAAAAAACACTCCAAGGTGTACTCATCCGTTGATTGAGTCCCAACATCCTAGGCCTATTACATACTCAAAACTCATCATTACTAGTATCATTTATTACAATTCCGTACAGAAAATATGATGAAAAAATAGAAGTAGAGTTAAAAAACTTTGTTGACTGATGATATTTGATGGTACAAGTGTCCTCTGGATCATCCTTGGGCATGGAGTCTTCATATAATCATCAGGTGCCACTCCAATGCTCAACATTTGGCTCCATATGGGGATGCATGCTAGATATGAAGTGATAGTGTGCAGGAACCTGGAATCTGCATCAATCGACAAAAGACATATATTCAAAAATATCATCAAGTACATAAATGAAGCGATGAAAATTTATTCTAAAAGCATAAATGACAATTTATTCTTGAAATAAAATGATGAGGGATAAGGTTAGAAATATGATACAGAAAGATGCCCCATGGCATCAGATGTCCTTAATGAGGCTCCTGCTAAGAACCTGCTTACTTTTAGGTATATCAATGGGCTACTTTTCTGATGTGCCCTGTCCAATTCTGAATACCTGAGGACTTTGATCAATCCCAACACTGCGTTGTACTGGTACATGGCCATCAAATTTACCAAATGCTTTCTTCTTTTTTCTTTTCTTCTTAATAGATTGTGATGTTGATGTTGAGGTGATCAAAGGAGACCTTTCTGCCCGATCTTCAAGATGCCCTTATGGAAAATTCGATGTATCCAAGACTTCTTTGATCTGTTTCTGTCCATTTTTCTTCTTCTCTGACATGGGTGATGGATCAATCTCATAAGTATAAGCTTGATTCCCCTCAATTTCCTTGCTATCCAAGTCGCCATCAAATAGCCATTTTTCAATGGAGTAAATGACCTCCTCATAAAGAGATGAAGATTGCTTCAGTGGATTGGGAGGTTTATGATTTGTTTCTTTGTTCTTTTCTCATTCGCTTCTGACCTAAGCTGGAACTTTTGTATCTGTAATCTTTCCATTTCATCCAACCTATTTTGAAAAGTGACTTGATTATCCTTCATAACACTTATTTCCTTGGCATGAATTGTTTCCATGGTGTTGATTAATTCTACTTGTTTTTCTTCCATGGCAAGCAACCTATTTTGAATAGAGGTCATCTGATTACAATGATTTACTTCCATGGCCTTTATTGCTTGTGCATGATTTTCCTCCATGGTCTTAATGAGTTGAAGTTGGTTGAGTTGCATATCATTAATCATTCGAGTCAACTCCTTGATGAGATCCTTATCATTCTCATCATTTTTCGTTTTGATCTTTCTTTCATCTCCATATTTTTCTTCAAAGGCATCAATGATTACTTCTAGAGAATCAAAACTATTAGCAGGTATGTCTATGAACTAATCCATAGCATCGCCATTTAAGGAAAAGATGAAAAGTCTCATTTTAACATCCTCATGGTTAATATCATGGAACCATTTGCTCACACAAAGGTGGAAATTCCTAAGGTGAGTTTTAGTATTGATGGCATTGTTACCTAGAAAACTAGGCAACTTTTCAATAGCCTCAATTGCTTCATCCAGAATGAAATTCAAATAGCCTAAAATGTTAGTAAAATCACAAGGAGCGAAAAAATCATTCATGATGTCATGCTCACTTGACCATGAAAGAGAAAATGGATACCAGAGAGAGGCTCATGTCCAAGATTAGCAAGAAATCTACAAGAAGCAAGCTTCAAGCAGAAATCCTTGCAGAAAATGAAATAAGTGGAGTCACCACTTGAACAAGAATCTAACTCTGAAATCCAACATGCAAAACCCAAAAGTTAGTCGTATTTCCTAGGTACAAGAAGACTTGTCCCCGACATCAATGCCAAAAATGTTGCTCCTGCCACCTACACCCACCTACAGGTTAGTGAGAAAGCCTTCAACCCCACAATGTGTGGTTGGTGGCAGAGAACTCAGAGAAGGGGTTGTCACACTAATCCCGACTCTCTCCGTTTGAGCTATCTCCTAGTTTAGCTAAGGGGGATGGTCCTTAAGAAAAAGTTAAGTTAAAAGATGTAAGTTTCTACGAGAGTGTTATAGTGAAGATGGATTACTTTTAAAGATTTATGAGCAAATATGAAGTAAGCACCTTGAAATAACAATGTCAATCATTAATATGACAAAAACCATAAAACCAGTGCCTTATAAGGAATTTACTCAACAATCTAAAGATATATTGGCTCAAAGTAAAATGCAATGCTCTCAAAAGAGAAAGCAAAGTAACCCTAAAATGTAAACAAAAATTGTTCGTGCAAGATATGTAAGATACAAAAAAAATTTAGAGATAAAACTCCTTATAAATCAAAACATGTGAAACATATCTTGCGAAAACCCAAAAATTAGTAATTAACTTGGAAATGTAAAAGAAAGGAAGTGCTAAACCAAAACATCAATATGCAATTAGACTTGAAGCATGAAAATAAAGCACTTGTTTGAAAGGATTACAATACTTGTTTTTGTAATAGATTTTGCATATGAAAACTCAAACCATCAAGAAACAAGTAAAGCAAATGTAATGGAAAGTGCTATTGGTTAATTTTATTAATTATCTCTACAACAAGATTACAATTTAACTCTTCAATCCTCAGACCTCATCCTCGCCCAAAAATATAGATCTCACAGTGAGGAGTCAATAGAGGAGTAGAGGGTCCCTAAGATCTCCACTTCAACCAACTTATGTTGGAGGAAAAATTTTAATGAGGCTTGGGGCCTTCCTACACTAAAATGCCTAGATGAAGTGCAAGTTGTGTTAATTCCCCAAATTAAAGTGATGCTACATGCAAATGCTTCAAAGAGATTGATTTGCAGTGCTTGAAAATGAAATAGTGTTCAACATAAGTTACAATTATAACTTCAATTGAAGGAATAAAATTAGCTTACAAGTGTTGCATGTGTCTCATCAATGAATTAAAAGGATACAAGTAATTTGCTTGAAAGTAAAATTTGTTTCAAATAGACAATGATAATAATATTCAACATAACAATGTAGCATAAAAATGAAGCATGTATTCAAGTGCTCATGAAACAACTTACAAAGGTAAATGGAAATGAATCAAAGTTTGTTAAGAATATAAAATTCTTGCATGTAAAGGATGAATTGCCCAAAGTAACGTGTAAGCTTGTGGCTTCAAGCAACAATGAGATAGAAAATGAAAGCTCAAATGAAATTGTAACAACCTTTAACTTAAAAATGGAATGTGATTGTGAGGTTGTGTTAATTCTCAATTAAAGCATGCATGTAAGTGAATGAAATGTGAAAATTTAAACCATGCAAATGTCAATCCACCTAAGAGAAGTCTCCATCTAAATGGGGAGATGGGATACCATGGGAGAAATCTCAAGCTCCCATAAGCAAATTAGATCTTTTATTAATATTAGAATGAGAAGAGGGCCTTCAAAGTCCTAGACTAAATTTCAAGGAGAGTCTTCACAATAATTCCTTGAAACTTGGACACTAGATCTCCTTTCTTGAGAAAGTAATGACAAGATTTCACAAAACGTATGCAAGGGAAACAAGGTGAAAGTTTCCTCCAAATGCCCATGGTTTAGAGAGGAAAATGGGCAGCCCTCTAGTGAACTCGACTTTGGCGAAAACAAGCCTCAAAAGGGCTCATGGAATCCTTGGAAATCGAACCCCCAACACTTGCCAAAGGTCCTGCAAACACTTGTTAGATGTTGCGGGAGGTTGCTCTTCAAAATCTGTCACTCAAGAGTTAACAAACAATCCAAACAATGACTGCAAAATAAGTTAAGTATTAGTAAAAAAATCACCAAGGTAAAATGTATATGTACAATTATAATTTACAAAAGGCTAAGCTAAAGAGAGAGTAAACTCTTGTCTTTGCTTATCCATCTTCAAGCTCTTAAATAGCAAATGAAATAAATAAAGTACAATGTTTTTTTAAATAGATTTAAATTTAGAAGTACTCAGCTTGTGTACAAGCTATGTTCCAAAAAACCTTGCAAAACCACTTTTTAAGACAAGACTATGAAGACTCAAAGAACAAATGAGAGCTCCTTTAAAAATGTATCAATAGTGGGTTGGTATCTCCAAAAACTTCCCCTCATGCTTGATTTTTTGATCCCAACAAGATGTTCTCTCTACAAAACTTCAATCAAGAATTAGTTCCATTTAGATTAAGCAATAAACAAAGATAAGAAACTCTAAAGATTTATTTAAAACCAACTAGAGCATTTTATACATAGAGCATACTTCTAAATCAAATGCCAATGCAAGATAGCTCTACATTAACAAATCTACAAGAGTATATGAAAACAAATTAGAACAAAGCATGAGTAAAAGGAATTATACTAATGATCAACAATTCATCGCTCTCGAAAAGGAGGAACACCTCATGAATGAAACCCCAAAGTCTTTATTGATATTTTTGAAAGTGTACAAGGCACCAGCACTTCCACAAGCACAATAGCTAGTAACAATAAGATACAAATGAGAGCTCAAGGCTCTATTATATAGAACTATGGGAGTCAATCCCAATATAGAAGTGATTAAACAAGTGGCATGAGGTGACAATCCCTAAGAGAAATTCGAATTTGTTGAAAGAAGCTCCAATGCCAAGTTTAAAAATCGAATTTTGACAAGTGGACATCATTTTCTTATTCCTTTATGTGACAAATTCGAATTTTATGATGGAATGACAAGTGTTTACAGGTGGTAAACCATGTGGGGACAATTTCCCACAAAACTCTAAACCAAATATTCTCCCAAATGTGCATTAACTTCACAAATTCGAATTTCCAAGTAACCAGTTTTCTCATTTAATGCCAGAAATTCAAATTTATTTGAGCACGTCCTTTCCTTCATTTTGGGAGTCCACATCACTTTGGGGCTTGACTTTAACTCCTCCATAATTTTCCACTTCATTTCCACAACATTTATCATGTGTGGATATTTATTTTTCTCCATTTATTTAATTTATGGCTTAATTAATTGTCAGATTTCCCACTAAACTCAAGAAAAGTGGGTTTTGAGGGTTCAAACCACATTTTTAACCTGTCAAAGAGTGTCATAATAGAAATTTGAGAGTGAGAGGTGAAAATTTCATTACTATTTCTCTAGACATCACTTATTACATTACAAATACAATTTTTATTGCAATCTCCGCAGTGCGGAAACTCTAAAAAGTTAAAAAATGACTACCTAGACCTAACCAAATTCCTCAAATTTGATCGTGTATGGTAATATACATCGACTCTAGACACCAAGATGTGTTAGGGACTCAACCTTCAAACCGTCACTCTGGCTTTGGGGTAAAAAGTGAGTGAAAAAACCAAGAAAACTATCCGCCTCTGAAAAAGAAGGGATAATTAACCAAATAAAAAAAACAGTCCAAGGTGTACTCGTTCGTTGATCATGTCCCAACATCCTAGGCCTATTACATACTCAAAACTCATCATTACTAGTATCACTTATTACAATTCCCCGCGGGGTGTGGAATCTGGATACAAGAAAGATGATGAGAAAATAGATGTAGAGTTAAAAAAACTTTGTTCACTGATAATATCTGATGGCAAAAGTGTCCTCTGGATCATCCTTGGGCATGGAATCTTCATATAATCATCGGCTGCCACTCCAGTGGTCAACATGCATAATTGGATTGGGTGTATGTTTTCTACAAGTATGAAGTGTCTAGGTTGGATCCAGAAAATATCAGTATTTGTGGATATTAAATCCAAGGGTACAGCTAGAACTCAAGCTTGCTTTCATGCATGTTTGTGTATATCTCCAATGTTTCGAGGAGAAGGAATGGGTGAAAAAGTTTTCAGGGCAGTCGTAAAGACCCTTCAAATTTAATTAGAAACATGCGCGATGGCAAAGTAGAGGCCAACTTGTTAATAAGAAGCAACATAAAAACAAAAAGAAAGCAATCAAATTATTCACAATGCTAATCACAGAACATGCCTGGTGCAACATACAATCTAAGTCACTTTGTTCGTTTTTGTGTTTGAATTATATATTACAATAAGATTTGGAAAAAAAGTTATTGCCAATGGAAAATTTTGAAAAAAAATAAAGTCAACAATTTTCAGCAAAGGGAATTAAGTGTAAGTTATTAAACTTCAGATTTGTCACAATTGAAATCTGATATAATAGAAAAACTAAAACCTAAAATACTCCATCTCTATGTTCTAATATAAAAAGATTATAGATACCAGATTAATATTCTGTTCTATTAGAATTTGTGCATGAATCAGATTCATGGCATTTAAATTCACCAAAACTAGCAAATTTAATTGCCAATGCTTAAGATTTGGTGAATATTGTATTTTTTTTAAGATTCATCAAATGCAGTGACTAAGCATCCATTTAGACAATTTAAAATAGATGAATCCTTGCAAAATAAAGATGAGCATACATTTGTCCTCAAGGGGTAGCTCAAGTGGCAATAGCCATGGAAATGAAGTCTCACCGAACCGGAGATCTTGGGTTCGATTCTTGTGCTACCCTCCCCGGAAATGGGGTGAATAACGAACATGTAAAAACTCAAAAATGAGAGGATCCTACCTAAGCTTACCAAAAAAAAAAAATGAGCATACACTTACAATGATACATCAGCTTTACATGAGGGAAAGAAATAAAATTTTGGATTTGTATTTTATTAATGGGTTGCTACAAGGGGTAGCTAGGAAACACTTGTTGGGAGAAGGCGACCTCCCAATGATGACCTAAGCCAACTCCTCAAATTAAGGACATTAGGGATGTCCTCAGCCCATCTTAGGAACATATAGGATTCCTCTCCAGCCTAGGGAAAGTGTAGCATGTGTAGATATGTGTGTGTATAATTTGAAAGTCACAGCCAAGTTAATCACCAAATTGGTGCATGAGACCCCCTTGTTTGTGGGACAAGGAACCCCCCTCCAGAGAGTGATTTGACTGCTAGAGTTTATGGAGGTGTACATACTCTACCCCACTCGGGATTTGAACTTGTGACCTCTAAGGAAGAAACACATGCTCTTAATCATTACTCTCAAGCTGTACATAAAATAATTTTAAAAAATAAAATGAAAAGAAAAAAAGATCATAGTTATTTGAAACTATTTTGAATGAAAACATTTATAATTTTGAGTAATTCTTTGCATCTCCGATTGTGTCCATGTAGCGATCACTTGATAATGTTGGTCAACCCATCCTTTTTCATAATAAGATAAAGCAACAATTTTTATCTGGATTCTTCACATCCTTCAAACCAAGACTAACGTAAGTTCACATTTGTCTTCTTTCGTGGGGAAAAGGGGATTATAATACAACTGACTTTTCTAAATGAAATGTTTTATTTTATCCAAATATTAAAATTCTTTGACTCTATTTATTGACATATTACACTCAGTGTTTCAATCATATCTGGTTTCTCCAGATTGTTCCAGGTGGTCAATTTTTCCAAGTTTTTCAGGTCCAAGTTTATGTTTGCCAATATTTTCAGTAAGTTTCTTTGCAGACCTTCTCAGTGATATAATTCCCAACACAATTTTTGCAACATTAACTATAATTAATATGATCTACCAAACACCTTTAGCTTTTAAAAAGAGAAAATGTCATTTCAAATGGCACAATTGTGAGGTGAAATAGAATAAAGTTAAGCATGGAAATATTATTCAATTTTTTCCTTGAAGATTCCATTTCCGTTGTGGTGGTAATGTCTTTTTTACAGAAGCATTTTGTCATATTTTTAATGCTGGCATTCTATATAGTATATGCGGGTTAGAAAGTTAACCCATTCCTCTGTTTTTCCTTGGTGGCACCATGAGGAAAGCAACCCATGACATCAAAGAGTCTGTGTTCATGGTACGTTTTTAATTCAATTTGAGAATTTTATGGAAATAATCCCAACTCCTACTCTTGCCTATGGATGTATGAATGATCTATACAAAAGTAATTGATGGAGGCATTTAAAGATTCAATATAAAGGTAAGTTCTGTGATTTTTATGGGATACGGTTGGTCGTCCCACATCCCCTAACATAGGCAGTAGAGGAAAGTATGATGGGTCATTCCTTCTCTGTTTGTACATACATGAGATGGGGGCACCCTGATTTCAAAGTACTAGCCCCAAAAGTAGACATGCTTATGCAACCTTGGCTTTAAATGGCCAAGTCCTATATATGTAAACAGATGTATACGGCTTAATGAAGTGATCAAATGGAAAAATATTCAATAGGTGTTCACTTAATGTTACATAGAAATAAATGGGACTACTCACATGTAAAGAAAAACTTAGATGCTTCCAACATGATATATTCCATAGATAAGATTTCTTTGAATAGGTTGTGATCATTATTTGCAAATACTAATAATACCAATTATATAGAACAAATAGTTTTGGCTGCACAACCGTACAAGCCTCAAGGATACTTTAGATTTTTACACTATAACTAACAAAAATAGGATACAAAATAAATTACTAACATTTTTGACTCACGTTTGATCTTGCCTGCACGAGCAAGCTTATAAAGACCTTTCGCATCTCTCTCTTCACAAATTTCTAGAGGAAAATCCATAAAGATCTGCAAAGAATAGTGAGGTATGAATATGTATATCAATGCTTTAACCAGTTGATGTCCACTTGCCAAAAGATTCATTTCCACATGATAGACATCAATTTGCATATTAAATACATCGCATGAACTTGGAGAGATAATGAGAATCAAAGAGAACCTCAATAAATTCTCCAACAGGCAAAAGTGCACGACATGCATCACGATCCCTCTGATAAGGAGATATCAAGCTAGTGATACATATAACACCAGCATCCACAAAGAGCCTTGCCACCTCACCTAAAAATACAATGATCTCAACAAAATTGAACCAGGAAGACAGTTAAAGGCAGAACTAAGGAAGCAACACATGCAGCTTATATGTGAGATATTATGGGAATTTTAGTTTTCAAAGACATATTTTGCATGGAGCATTTCTTTGGAAGTAAGAGAATGCCTTAGTGATGAGAAAGAAAGATTTGAATACAATATATATGTATATTGTACATTGCCTTACCAATGCGACGAATATTCTCTGCACGATCTTCTGCACTAAAGCTAAGATTCTTGTTTAGTCCATGCCTTAAATTATCACCATCCAGAATATAAGTGAGCCTTCCTCTAGAATGCAGTGCACGACCCAATGCACAAGCCAATGTACTTTTGCCTGCATTGTTGTAAAGTGATTTAAGTCAATAATCGGAATAAGCATTTGACTATAACAACATATACCAAAACCAATTAGTATAAGGTGCTCCATCAATACAAGACAACAATGCAGATTGTAGAAACTACATTATGGTCAAACCTGAGCCACTGAGACCAGTTATCCAAATGACACAACCCTTCTGTCGAAGTAGCTTCTGCCTCTCTTCTTTGTTCACTGAGCATTCCTGCCACACAATGTTTGTTGATTTTCCTACGTTTGTTATTGGTGGGCAAATTATACCTGCACAGTGACACAGTTCAATGTGAGAAGCAAAGTTGCCACATGCTTTTGTAAATAGAAGTGGAAAACAATAATACTTGGTGTATGATTACTTCAGGGACATTACAGTGAGAGAGAGTGTGCCCAAAATATTGCATAGAGAAAACGACAATTGGGAGCAAGGATTTATCAAGTGGTTATTTCTCACCCAAATCTTTCCATTAAGCAAGTAACCATAGAACAGCACAAAAAATCATGAAAATCACTTGCAAACATTGAAAAACTTGTAAAAAATACTCAAACAAATGGAATAAAGGAAACGGGAGGCACCCCAAAAACTATTGTTGAATGGATTCCTTCATTGAGTAGATGGGGCCCCAAGCCTTCGAATCAAACGAGGCATTGTGCTAGATGAAGTAATTTATGTGTCTATCATGCCTCCAACTATAAGTTCATAAGAGTTTAGATAGAAGGAATCTTACGAAAATGAAACCACCAAAACTACCCATAAAGAAAGGAAAACATATAATTCCTTTCGCTATGGGACACTTCTTTGTCGTATTTACCAATAGAGGATGATGGATAGAATCATGGTTCCTTACTAGCGAAAGGCATTCATTGGAATTATGGATAGCATATTTTGATCATGTAGAACAAACTCATCCTTGTCCTCTATATGGATCTAGCAATACTCATTCCTTCTAGAGTATTGGCAAGATAACGTTTTTTGGAAATTATGGAATACAATTGGAGAATATATTAGCTCTATAGATATAACAGGGAAAAGACTAAGTTGCATGATACAAGGAAACAGAACTGCATATCTAAAACATAAATGCACTGGAAACATGACCCCTCAAAAATCAAGAAACTTTGAAAGAAACTTGAAAGCATTTAACTTTTAACATTATGATTTAGAATACAGATTCATGAATAAATGAGCAAGTGCCAAAGCCAAAGAACATTTAAATGAGAAACAAAAAATATTGGACAAGTGATACATAATGCAAACAGTGAACTCCAAAAACAGCCTTCATTATTTATAAATGAGGCTATACATCCAGAATTACCTTTTATATATGAGCCTTAGAGCTACAATGCTGCATGTATGAACTATGAACAGTGAACGCAGAAATAAAACTTGAGATTCAGCTATGCTAATAAAGCCTAAAGATTAATAATCATCATCATCATCTTTATATTCATCATGGAAAATAGAAGATGCACATTCAACAGAGAAATATGAATTGGTAGGAATAAAAATTCTAGAGGATTTTAAATCCGAACTACTTAGATAATTAATTTTTAATCAATAAATAATGTTTTTTGTGGGATCGGGCCCAAAACAGTGCTTAAAAAGTATTATATGGAATCAAAAGCATCTTACAAATGCTGAAACACGTTTCAGCCGTGTTTTGGGGTTTTCATACCAAAATGCCACTGGCACAAGTGGGGGTCACGTTTCCTACAACTTAGGGAAAATATAAAGGCTTACCATTTTTAAAGAGAATTCATCTTAAATGACATTGTAGTAGAGGACTAACGGGTACCTAAAACGGGCTCCTCTTTCAATAACAGAAAGAAGGGACAACTTGTCAAGTTGTTAACCTTAGCCCCTATCTCCAACAAACTTATGGTTTTCCTAAAAGTTTCCATCTTAGTAATTTGTGTAGCTAAATTATGGTGTAAACGATGATAACTCTCCCACATGCAATGGGTCGTCATCGAAAGTTGCCCTATGCCTCCACAAGAATTCAAATACTCTAAGCTTGATGGTGCACTAAATTTCTCAACCATGTATTTTGATCATCCATGTGTCACTTCGAACTACCCATATTCACTAAGTAGTTCTATGAATGGGACAAAATACTTAGCAGTCACCTCTTCTAAGAATGGAAATGCCGCCTTGTGACTCCTATAACACAAAATGTCGGTGCTTCTTAGTGACTTCAATAGAAAATTTCATTTTTTCCTCCCAGTGAATAACACATAGAGCATAATGTATCCCTATAAAGTACAAACAATCTTAATTTTCAAGTTATAATTGATTGCCATCCAACCCAATACACAAAGCTTAAAGGTTACTTTAGTCTTTTGTTATGAATAAAATATAAATATAATAATAATAAGGAATAGTTAATTAAATAGTAATTAGTTAATCAAGAGGCATGCCCCTAAGGACATGACCATTCATGAAAGGGTACCTGCCTGGGTATATGAAGCAGACCCTCATTTGTAACTCGATCATCTCACTTGTATTCAAATATTCTTCTATAATATATTATTGTCCTATCATGGATGTTTATATATTTCAGATCTAATGAAGTAGTCCATTGCATATACAAACTTTGTTCATTACAATGGTATCAGAGCATTCCTCTGAGTATACGAACATTGTTCGTTACATTGGTATCAAAGCCTTCCTCTGATAGCAATGTAACAATCAAAGTTCGTATACTCAGAGGAATGCTCTGATACCATTGTAATGAACAAAGTTTGTATACTCAGAGGAATGCTCTGATACCAATGTAGCGAACAAGTTCATATACTCAGAGAAATGCTTTGATACCAAATGTAACGAACAAAGTTCATATACGCAACAGACTACTTCAAAAGATCTGAAATATATAAACATCCAAGATAGGATAGAATAATATTTGAATACAAGTGAGATGATTGAGTTACAAATGAGGGTCTACTTTATATACCCAAGCAGGTACCCTTTCATGAATGGTCATGTCCTTAGGGACATGCCTCTTGATTAACTAATTATTATTTAATTAACTATTCCTTGTTATTATTATATTTATATTTTATTCATAACATTGTCTTCCTCTTCAAAAAGTTTTTTCCTCAAAGCTTATTGTTGACAAGGCATATCATTTGTTTCTTTTTCTTTTAATCTTTTCGCATCTTTCAGAACTCTTCGAATTCTTGGAGTCGTCATCTTCATTGATACAAGATGATAGGATCTTTTAAGAGATAAACAAAATTGTCGAATGAGAAGAAATCTGACCATCCTAAATCAATCCTCTGTGGAATCTTGTGGTTACTCAAAACTTGAGATGGATTTTTATCACAGGAATGAATTATGGTGACATCGACGTTCTTTGGAACATAAGTCACTTGTTTCTAGTTGAGATATTTTCTTTTATAATTTGAAAGGCGAAAAGAACTTCTTGTGATCTGATCTCTCAATTTGTTTGTGCTAATTTCGTGGTTTATTGAAGGAATCCGATTTCTTTCAGGTACAAAAGTCGCTTGATTAATTCTGAACTCTTCACTTGAAATTTCCATTGCTTGCACTGCAACTTCTAAGTACATCTTCGCTTCAACTGGTTTATCCTCTTCTTGAATTGTGATATTGACTGGATCAATATTCATTCCCTTATCTTCAACTTGGATTGTCACGACTGGGAATTTCGATACTTCTTGAGTAAATTGTTCTAACTTGTCTTTTAGCTATTTTTTGTCACTTTTAAGCTTCTTTATTTGCGTAAGAAGGTTTTGATTATGATTCCTTAGACGTGAAAGTTCTTTGTTTTCTGAATTACTGACTTTAGCCTTAATATCCTTCTCTTCATCTTTTAAACTTTTGATTTGTTCTAATAAATTTTTATTAAGGTTCTTTAAATGTAAATTTTCTTCTTCTTGTTCGGATAGGTGCTTTTTGAGTTCCTTCTTTGTGACCTTAGACTTCTTGACTTGTGCAATGAATTTTTCAACGTGGTCATTGAGGCGAGAAATTTCTTCGTCCTTTTCCATTACTTCTTTGTAATTCATATCTGCAAGATCTTCATATTCATGTTGTAACGCTTTCCTTTTTTGCCTAAGTTTGGTTATTTTATCTTTCTCTTGATCTTCCAATTGCACTTTCTTAGTACACTGGATTACATTGTTTTGTAGGAGTGATGATGGGGGTTCCACTTGCAATTTGGATTCCATTTTCTTTGTTTCCTTATTAATATCTACATGTTATCGCTTAAATATTTCCATTAATTGTTCTATATCGCTTGTGATTGATTGTTTTTGTGCATCACTTAAGGATTAGACTAAGGTAAAAGTTTTGTAACATTTTCTGCAAACCACATTTTTATTTCTGAATGACACTTGACAATTAGAATATCCTTCTGAACAAAAAGGACATTTTGAAAAGAAACCATTGTTCTTTGTGGCAATCATCTTTTTACCTTCTTTTTGTTTTTCTCCTTCAAAGATCGAATTCCTTTTGTCTTTATCGATAATTTTATTAAATAATACTTTGACTAAAGCTTGGGATTTTTATAAGATACCCCCTTCTTCAATACATATAAATAAGTCTCTCTTTCTTTTCTTTAATTTAATTAAATACTCTCTTTTTCTTTTAAAAGAATGTCAAATAACTTTTTACCTTATCTAAGTGAAGTGTATCTTGGACACTTAAACCTTTCTAATATGTCTTAGATTTTCATCTTTTAATTGAATTTTATTTGCACTTACCTTTCTCTTTTAATTAATCAACAAGCAAGAGGTGTGTTGTATGGCTTTGAAGCTTTTGATTATTTCTAACTCCAGCCTTTTTGAATGGCACAACATCTCACTAAAATTATTTATTTATTTTGTGGTTGACTGTAAACTAGACCAAAGGGGAGTTGTGGCAAAGGGTGAACAACAGTGGACAGGGTGTTCGACAGATATGGCGAGCGCAGGCAGCATGATAACAACATATAACTACTTGAGGAAGAAATTTGTTGGTGATAGGGAGCATTGTAGTGGTGGTGTTGTGGTTGCATGGTAGCTGGAAAAGCAGCAGACAAATTTCGCTAGGCAGGTGTAGACGCAATAGAGCAATGGTTGTGGTATGCGCGGGTAAGTGCGGCGGCAATAAGTTGGTTGGGCAACTCGAAGTTGTTGGCAACAAGTGAGTACACAACTATGATTGGGCACGAAGGTCGCAGTGGAGGTGGATGGAAGTGGTCAATGAATTCAACGTCAGGTGTGTCAGGAAGCGGCTACTGTGGAAGGTCGGTCAATGAGGAGAGAGATGGGAAACTACGCCCCTTGTTAATTTTAATTTTCGATATATATTATATATATATAAATTTTTTTAGTAATATTTTTTTAATATGATTAATTTTTTAAAATAGCGCTTTTTTTATTTTCTTTTTAATATATAATTATCTTAAATATAAACATATAAAATTTTATATTATATATCTATTATTATATTATATATATTATATATATATAAAATAGAAAAATTAATATTTATATAATATATATTATATATATATTATATTATATATATATATATATTTATTTTCTTTTTTCTTTTTTTAATACAATAATCTTTTTTTTTTCTTTTTGTTTGATTTTGATTTTTTATTTTTTTTATATAATTTTTTTAATGATATATATTTATCTCCCTTTTTTTAACTCTTTTTTTTTTTGTTTTTTGTTTTTTTAATTATATATTCTTTATTTTTTTTCTCTTTTTTTTTTAAAATGGCCAAAGGCCTGAGGATGAAACCTGCAAAATGAAGAACTCCACACTGTGTAGCAAAATGCTTCAACGACAACAAGGTTGACGAATTTCTATAGCCAAAGACCTGGATCGAAGAATGCAGCTCTGATACCAAATGTAACAAACAAAGTTCGTATAAGTAGCAGACTACTTCAGAAGATCTGAAATATATAAACATCCATGATAGGACAATAATATATTATAAAAGAATATTTGAATACAAGTGAGATGATTGAGTTACAAATGAGAGTCTGCTTTATATACCCAAGAAAGTACCCTTTCATGAATGGTCATGTCCTTAGGGACATGCCTTTTGATTAACTAATTACTATTTAATTAACTATTCCTTATATTATTATATTTATATTTTATTCATAACATCTTCCAAATGGACTAGTATATTTTGACACATCTATTCTCAATGTCTTCAATCCACTTCTATTGAGCCTTTTTGTTCTGTTATTTGGATGTTTGACCTAATCTTCTCCTGAAGACTTTTTTGTCATGGAAAAGGAAAGGCTTCCCAAGTTGCCATAGCTCCAACCAACCTTTCCATCCAAGTTTGTGGGCACCTAACTATGGCACAAACAAATTGAGCTCTAGTGTTATTCTACATAACTTTGTATCAGTGTTCTTGTTGCAAGCTAAAAGGTGTTGTACCAAAACGAATACTCTAGTTTATTACCCAAGGGGGGGGTGTGGTGTGGTTGGGTGAGATGTAACTATCATTGTGCCCATTCTAAAATAGTGATAGTGTAGGGGATCGAGGTCTGAATATATTTAAATGTACAAATATATATATATATATATAGACACACAACACACATTTATATATATATTAAATATATTTATACATTTTTAAATACAGACATTCTAGGTCACTTGACACAACGACACAGAACACAGACACAAAAATAGCGATGTCCAACACGAGACATGGTGAACCCAAAAACAAGACACAAAGGACATGTTTTATATATATAGACAGACAAGAGTGATTACGCTTGGGTAGTATTAAATAATGTAACCTGATAATGTATACAAAGGAAAATATGTATGTTGTCTAGCAAGTCATTTTATCTGGTAGACCCTAGAACTTAGTATATTAACAATTTCTATGCAAGAGAGTGAGCATCCATCAATTCATTGACCACCTATTCACCTTGATTAATCTATGCATTTGCTTTGTCTTTGACCAATGTGTCCTTCCTCTATTACATGCCAATATTTATTCCCAACATGTCTTATGTCATTATTTATATGCTGCAATATACTAGAATGAGAAAGATTTGAGAACAAATGACAAGACTTCCTACTCAAAGTCTAATTATTTTAAGCTTGAGAAGACTTGTTCCAGGTAACACATATTTGGATTACTTTATTATATACAACGAACAAATATGTTGACAAGTATCTTACTACTTCAATAATTGAAAATTGTTAGTATATCCTAAGGGCCATAAGTTGAAATTCTTTGATCTCTTAAAAACATCATGTGCTTCATATAATGCAGGTGTGCTATTAAATGGGATATGGATCTTTCAGCCACTAAATTCATGTGTCATTTTGGTCGGTGTGGTTGTATTTGTTCGTAGTCCTATTAAAAGCATCATCTCATATGACTAAAGTTACAGACTTTGGTGTATGAAGAATGGCACACTATAGTACAGAACTATGATACAATGCTATTTTAAAGAATTATATGACATTGAAACTAATATAACATTCATATTTCAAGAAAAAAATTCAGGGGACACATATCCAAATCACCTAACACATTAAGGTTGTTGGAAAATGTAACTAGGTTCGGTCTTCATTAATGTATTTGAGTTGTCATGTAATGTACTTGTCAAAAGAATAAAGAAAAGAATTTTTATTATCGTATCAATGACTTATTGAAGCATGCATTTCATGCTTGGGTCATCATTATATTAGTCAAAGTCCCCATTGTCGACTCCTAGGATTAATATTGAATCAATAGAGTCATTGTACATTTAAAGAGACCCTTCTTGGGCTTTTGAATCATGTAAAAAGGTTTATTATTGAGTCAAATATGATTTATGTAACCTCCACACCAAGTCGGCCTAAAGGAGATCAAGTCCATGGAAAATTTTAAGGGCTATTATTCGCATGTGGGCTAATTTTCCATGATTTTTCCAAAAGAAAGATTCGTCAATTTCCATTTTTTCTAAAAATAATTCGCCCTAATTTTACAATATAAAATTACTTTACCTTAAAAATCGCCAATATTATATAGAGAATATATATAAAATCATTATAAATTTGAATAATTTTACAAAAATATCAATAAACATTTTATAGTTTGCATATTAAGGACTAGTGAGATTCGCTAATGATTTTAAACTTCAAAATAGTTTTCCATCCTTAAAATTTTCCCTAATCAAGTTGGCCTAAGGGACACCAATTCGACCTCACCTAGAGCCTATAAATAGAAGGAGATCGAATTCATTTGGAGCATCTCAGCACAAGTAAGTTCAAAATCTCTAGTGAAGCTGGGAAAAGTGCAAAGTGGGTCAAGGAAGTCAAAGGAAGTGCGAGTTGGGTCAAGGTTAAGGAGAAGCAAGAAATCAAAGTTTCGGTGCTATGCTCTCTCTCTTTTGTGCCCTAGTTTGGGAGATTGAAGTCTTCCAAGTGTTGTTGTTTCCAATTGCTACATGACACCGGAAGTTGCAGCATAATCGAACTTGCTGGAGTGGAAGAGTTGTTGCAAAGGGGTCGAAGATCTGGAAGGGCTAACTTGGTGTGGAGGGAAGGTTTGGTCTATGTCTAGGTTGAAGAGACTCAAAGAAAACTATTGAAAGAAGAGAATTTTTTACTAGGTTTTCCCCTCGAGAGGGGTTTCCCCCTGGCATAGTGCCTATTACCCACCACTTTGTGGGTGACATCCCCAGGAGAATTTTTTCTCCATGGTGAGCCTCAGTCAGCAGACCCTTGATGCCTCCCACTAGCTCGTTGTGCCATTTCTCTACCACCTGAGCCAGCCATGTGGTCTCTCTCCCACCTGTATTGATCGTATGTTTAAAGGTAGGCCTCCCGAATCTAAAGGTATTTCTTGTCATTTGGTAATTGAGTATTAGGTTTACTTATCATGGATAATTTGGGTATGGATTGATAGGGGGATTTGGCAGAAAAAGTGGGCTAAGTTTGTGCTCTTGTCCCCTTGATCTCTTTTGGTTATTACCCTTGGATCTTAGTCCCATGGGATCCCCTTTATTCACCATTTGATTCTAGGGTGGTACTACTTGGGAAACCCAGACTTTGGGTGTGTGGGCCTTCTCCTTTACCCGCATGCATTACTCCCTTTCCACTCACTATACCCCCATTCATCTTTTCTCCCACCTAGGTCCACATAGGGCTAGCCTGCCTATCCCCTTGCCCCTACCTCGGGTCAAGCCTACAATGATGCCCCGGAGGTTGAAGCAATTAAAATAAAAGGTTAAAAGCATAATTGGCCACATTTAACAGGAAATTGTACCACAACTAGAAAAAGATGGCCAGGACAAAATACTCAGCACATGGGCAAAATCAAATGCATGAGCTCTACCCTAATCCATGGTCATCACCCTGGTTCCATAGGCCCTAGATGAGCTGCCTCTATCATTCAAGAACCCGTGATTGTCCCAACCCCTGGAAGGCAATGAACCGCCCTACCTAAAAGGGGGTAATCATTGTTATGTCTTACATATCATCCTTTTGTCCTTTGAGCCCCGAGAAGTTAATTAAAGAAATTCATAAAAGACAAAAGGCATATAAAGAAAGGTAGAAAAATCAAGGTCGAGGCACCTCATGTACCACAATTGCTCCCTCCTACACATTACATACCCAACTGTGGGCTTCCCCTTATCTAGCTACCCATATGCCCCACTATGTGGCCCAGGAGTGCCCCTCTCATTCCCTATTCCATTCCACTTATTTGTCACTTGCCACCCCCATTAGAGGGATGTACCTTGGGCATACTACCCCTTCAAGGGCTGAAACCACCTAATAAGGTACTTGGCTAACCCCCTTTGAAGCTTGGAGACACTAGTACATGCCAACGCCCACTACGGAAGGGCATGCCATTATGAAGTGCCCACTTTGTTATCCATGATTTGTAAGCTATTTTACCCAATTATTTTAAATATTGGTTGTACTGGAAGCCTAGGGGACACACTGGACCTTATGCAAGATTGCAGGTGGTTTTCTTTTGGGTTTAGTCTCCCTATATGGGATCCTAACCCCTAGAGGTCTACATTGGCACATGCGGGGTGTGCATAGACATCCATGGGCCTCCATAGCAACAAACAACACTCCACGAATCTTCATGGATGCTCAGAGACTACTAGTGATCCACTTTTGGGTGATGGTGATATGTTTGGTACATTGTGCCTAGGAGGCCCCCACAGGAGCCCCACACTCTTGACAGGTGTCCCAAGACTTGTACAATGTCATGGCAACATTCATTCCACCACTTGGACCCTTGCAAAGGATCTACAGGCATCTGCGATTCATATGGAAACCCATGGGGTCATTTATGTGCACTCAAACCCACTGGGAGTACCATAGGTCTACTACTTGGAGAACAAGGGGCCACCCCCTTGTCCATCATATTCCGAGGAATTTATTCCTCAATATGGCACTTATGGATATTACTATGCCTTTAGAGGGCCCTACGACATGTACATATTATTATTTGGCCCCTTGCGAGGCTTATTTTTACACTTGTGAACTAGTTTGGTGGGCTTGTCACCAATAAGGGTTTTATTTGCAAATTATTTTATCATTAGGGGCTAATGTAGGCCCATAGGCTAATTCGAATTCCTTAGGAGGCTATATATTGATGTTAGATACATTCATCTGTATCATCACTTGACTTGGGATCTCTCTAATCATAGAGAACTTTCGCGCTTTTCCTTGGTGGATATTTTGTGAGATGGATGAATTTTGATGTATGAATTTGGGTTATTTCTCTTGTCTTGGAGCTTTATTGAGCAAACAAAATGTTGGTTGGATATACTCTATAACATTGTAAGTAAATTTTGGTGCTATTATCCACTTATGTCACTTGCCACCTCCATTAGAGGGATGTACCTTGAACATACTATCCCCTTTAAGGGTTGAAACCACGTAATAAGGTACTTGGCTAACCCCCCTTTGGAGCTTGGAGACACTAGTACATGCCAAAGCCCGCTACAGAAAGGCATGCCATTAGAAGTGCCCACTTTGTTATCCATGATTTGTAAGCTCTTTTACCCGATTATTTTAATGATTGGTTGTACTGGAACCCTGGGGGACGCATAGGATCTTATGCAGGATTAAAGGTGGTTTCCTTTTGGGTTTGGTCTCCTTATATGGGATCCTAACCCCCAAAAGTCTACATTGGCATATGTAGGGTGTGCATAGAGAGCCATGGGCCTCCACAGTAGCAGACAACACTCCACAGATCTTCATGGATGCTCAGAGACTACTAGTGATCCACTTTTGGGTGATGGTGATATGCTTAGTACATTATGCCCAGTAGGCCCCTACATGAGCCCCACACTCCTGACAGGTGTCCCAAGTCATGTACGATGTCATGGCAGCATTCATTCCACCACTTGGACCTTTGCAGAGGATCTACAGGCATCTCTGATTCATATGGAGACCCATGGGATCATTTATGTGCCCTCGGACCCATTGGGAGCACCACAGGTCTACTACTTGGAGAATAAGGGGCCACCCCCTTGTCCATCATATTCCAAGGAATTTATTCCTCAATGTGGCACTTATGGATATTATTATGCCTTTGGAGGTCCCTACAACATGTACATATTATTATTTGGCCCCTTGTGAGGCTTATTTTTACACTTGTGAGCTAGTTTGGTGGGCTTGTCACCAATAGGGGATTTATTTGCACATTATTTCATTAGGGGCGAATGTAGGCCCATAGGCTAATTCAAATTCCTTAGGAGGCTATATATTGATGTTAGATACATTCATTTGTATCATCACTTGACTTAGGATCTTCTCCAATCATAAAGAATTTTCACACTTTTTCCTTGGTGGATATTTTTGGAGATGGATGAATTTTGATGTATAGATTTGGGTTATTTCTCTTGCCAAGGAGCTTTATTGAGCAAATGAAATGTTGGTTGGATATACTCTATAATTTTGTAAGTAAATTTTGATGCTATTATTCTTATTGTTGCATACTGCTAAAATTAGGGCTAGTTACTGCATTATCGAAATGTGCAATTGGACATGTTTTAGCTAATTTAATATATGGGCCAACGTTATATGAATGAAATGTCCTAGAGATTTATTTATCTCGAGAAGCTTGCATCATTTTCTTTGAAATATAAATGCTTGAAGGCTACTTTTCTTTTATTTCTCTCAACATTAGACGAAGTTGACTTTCTTGGCCTCCTTGATCAAGAAACCAAGTTCTTACTCATCATTATCCTTGACTCCATATTCCCAAGTGAACTAAGCACTGATCCCTCAAAAAGAGTGATCATTCCAACCCTCTTTTAACCATTTTCGTCTTGTTCCCCAAGTCTAGCCCCATTAGGTCACCTAAGGCATCAATATCTCGGGAATTGACCCAAGGAAAAAATTCAATCTCCTATAGGATACTGCACTGGTGGGTCCCCTCCCTCTCCTCCAAATTTGAGGTAATTCTAATAGTGGAATCTTCGGGAATCTCAAGCCCTAGCTCTAGGATCGAATTGTGCCTAGCAGTCCCCAAGCCTAGACCTCAATAGGATTAATTCAACCTTTTGAAGAAGGTATTCTTGTTTGGTCCTTTACCTTCACCTTGTCCAGGATAGGAACATCATTAGTTTGTACATTCCATCCGCGAACCTAGGTTGGGTCCACTTGGCCCTGTGTGGTCCCACTTCTCAATAAAGACTATTTATCAAGGACCATTTGGGAATCCAAGTTTCCCAAGGATTATAGGGATTGAGAAACTTGTTCATAAGCCTATCCTTTCTCCCTCAACCCTCCAATCCTCACCCATATCCCTGTTGGACCAAGTCCCTTACTTAAAGAGCAAGCAAGCTCCATTCTTCACTCCATCCTTGGGAAAGGGTTTTCAGGGTAACTTCTCACCTATCCATTGACATATACTTTACAAGTGAATCCCTACACTATCGGGACTCCTCCCATTGGTGAAAGTCTGTAAAGAGCAGGGGGACCTAGATGTGGAGACAATGTGCTAAGCCTCCACAGTTGCCCTTAACCTAGCAGTTCACCTCTTAGGAACCCCTTTAGGTCCCCTGCTAGTTTGAGTGGTAACAGTGCCTACATCTTGTGTCTTGAGTTTTTTGTGATCTTCATACACACATAATATGGTAATTACTTGATGAAATATAAGATAATAAAGAAGTAAAATGAGCGAACATAACTTACAAGTAATTATCAAGAAAGAGGAATCAAACCCTAATCTACTTGCACTGATTTCTCAACAGAGGCCACGTCTTTAGCATGTGTCCTATGAGTAGGACACCTGTATCATTATGGTCGATTTGGTGGTATATGTTTGTAGTCATATTAAAAGCATCATCTCATATGACTTAAGTTATAGACTTTGGTGTATGAAGAATGAGCACACTATACTATAGAATTGTGATGCAATGATATTTTAAAGGATGATATGAGATCAAAACTAATATACGATTCATATTTCAAGTAAGTTTTTCGAGGGACACATGTCCAAGCATAGGACACGTTGAGGGTATCTGTTTGGCACATGTCCTATGAATAGGACACATGCCAAACACGTGTCCTCCCAAATTTGTGTCCGTCACGCCAAATATGTGACATGTGACTAGATGTGACAGGTAGTTTTTTTTGTGTGTGTATTAAATTTTGTATTTATTACTATATAATGTATAGTATTGATTCAAAATGGATTACTATATAATTTGTCATATGTTTTGGTACTTTCCGAGGGGAAAAATAAGAGTCGTGGACTTGTATGACCCATTTTAGGCATAGGTCCTATTTTCGCGAATTGTGGTCCTAAAACTTATGGGAGCTCATTCGAGGTATTAAACCATTGTTTTGGGGGTCAAATCTTTGTGAATGAAGTTCTCAACCTTCCAACACTATTCTATTCATTGAGAGATTTCCAACAGCCCAAAGATCAAATCAATCAAAGTTTGTATGAGGAACTTATGACTCCCACAAATTGACATATGCTTTGCAACCATAGTACTAGGTGGATGTCGCATCAACTCTCATTACTCACACCCCTGTAACTAGTCACATTTTGACTTTTTAGAAGATTCTAGAGTCCAAAACCCTAACCCTAATCAAGAGTTGAGGCATGTAGAAACCATAACCCCAATCCTAGACAGCTATCAAGACATGTTAAATACTATGTTGCCAGGAATGGAAGGGGCTTTATTATTACTTATTGAGCTTTTGTTCCATAGTGGAGAAAAGCATAGCAGTAGGATATTGTGAGCATAATTGCAAATCAAAAGGAGTGTAATCCCTTGTGGCAACCACTCAACCCACAATTCTACTACAGTTCCATAGTGAGTCCATCTTTCTTTGTGTTTGCATTCTATATTTGTCAAGAAAAGAACAAGGGATAGTCTTCCCCTTCTAGTTGGTTTTAACCATATTCGTTTTCCCGAGGTACTACTTGTGTGCATTATGTGTTATTTATTCTTTAGCTTATTTTATTACATTCTTAGTTTATTTCAATGATTTGAGTGTTATGCTTGTAATATTAAATGATAATAATAAGCAAGCACTGCATAATAGAGTATAACCTCACAATGTTTTGCAGAAACATGTAAGATCTGTTGTGACATGTTGTCGCTCAGATTGTACAGGCACTGCGACAACGACTCAGATCGAGGTCTATCACTCTAATCCCTAACCTCTCTGTTCTAGTTGTCTCCCATCAACAGGCTATGGGGGGTAGTCCCTATGGAAATGTGAAGGTGAAGGACAAGTTGGTATCCAACAAGTCCAAGAGACACAGTTGAATGGCCTACCTACTTGGTACAATTTAACAAGATTTAAGGATTAGATTAAATTTGAATTTGAGACCAATGCCTTATGGAGTCAATATTTTGTTTATTAGTAATTAGAGACCAAGTAACCGAATGGACAACCATTTGCTTAGATACTTCACTAACCTATATGCGGTGCAAATCTTAAGGCCTAGGTGTGACGCAAAGATCTTGGTTACTTTTTAGTTAAATGCATGATCTACGTATAACCTTCCCTTAACTGTTTTGAAGCTAAGCTCCAAGGTAGGTTGTGGGAAGGAGGTCAACAGGAAGCAAGCAAAGGCTTGATTAATGATACCTTCTATTAGGGTCCTATGATCTATCACTCGATGCCTTTGGCACTGCCAAGATTGTGGCTCTGATGACTGTAAGGTCACCATGTTAACCACCGAAGAGTTGCTAAGCCCCTCAAGTTAGATGAGATGGGTGGCCTTAGAAGTCTATCAACCAAGCTTATACTTGGAGATAAATTATTAATACAACTAGGCCTAGGATGCTTATGAAAAGGATGTGAGTGAACCTTGAGTTGAGATTGTTTAATGACAAGAGTACTTAATGATGAATTATAAAACAATCCTACAACGAAGAATGTGCCGAATTATTAAGTGCCAATATTAAACACTCCAAAGATAAACCTATATTCCACAAGATATTTGATCAATGAATGATTAGCCAATGATTATCAATCACAATTGCTCAAGATATTCCAATGATGATAATACCATAAATTATGTTCTTTAGACAATGCCACTTATTTAAGAGATCCAAGATAACCAAATAGATTCTTCAATGTTTTAGATCACGATTAGAACAAGATACCAATTATCGCTTGCCAACAAGAAGATATCAAAAACCATATGACTTAGATCACAAGATATCAATATGCCCAAGGAGATTTAAGATATTCAACAAGAATAGAGCTTAAAAGAGTGATTTCAGTGCTAAGTTAACAATTCTTAGATCTAACACAAGACAAGTAAATGTTAGATTTCTAGAAAAAATCACAATGAGCCAATTTGATCATGAAAACCACTTATGTTACATATAGGACAGCAGCAAGTACATCACTCTAGATCAAGAAATTATCAAGCATATGAAAATTAAATATGACCAATGAGATGCCCAATGACTTGTTAAGAAACTATATGTGTACTAAACCCTCTTATGATGAAGTATTCAGAGATATATCAGATCTGGAAACACTTATAACAGCAGTAAGAAAGATATGTGAACAGTAAGCTATCAATGTGAAAGTGTGTGTCAAATTGTGTACAGAAATTGCCAAATGCTAGAACAAGCTTGCCCAATTGAAAATTTTGATTTTTAAGCGCTTTAAGATGTGATCTTCGAATTTATATCAGATTTGATCTACCGGTTATGCAGAGATATTTCAGCCACTAAATAAGTAAATCTATTCTCAAAAACCAATGCCCAAGTCACCAAACAATTCGCAAAATTTTACCATGAAACTTTTAGTGTGTTTGGATTACTTAGATATGATTTTTAGGGCACTTAATCATGAATTTTTACCACTGTTATGAATGATTCAGAGAGTTGTAGCAAACAGTGAAGAAAAATAAGTGTTTAGAGATCAAGCCCTAGGCTCAAATCCTTGAATATCACTTGCTCAATTTGTCAAAACTTGTACAATGGATTTGGCTCCTGAGAACCCAATTTTGAGTTAACTTCTCTGTAAAACTCACCAATATTCAGTCCAAAAATCCAAGTGAACAACCAGGGATGAAGGAGAGGAAAACCTGTTGAAATTTGTAACCAAGTTTGGTTTTCATAAATGTATTTGAGATATGCTTATTAAAAGAATGAAGAAAATATTTTTACTATTATTTCTATGACTTATTAAAGCATGGGTTCCATGCTTGGGTCATCATGTTTTAGGTCAAATTCTCCATTGAGGACTTCTAGGATTTGTTCTAAGTCATCAGAGCCATTGTACATTAAAGGAGACCCTTCTTGGTCTTTCGAATCATGTAAAAAGAATTATTTTTTAGTCAAAACTGAATTTAGTCTCCTCCAAACCAAGTCGGCCTCGGGCAAATAATTCGACCTCCCTGGAAGGCTATATATACAAGGCATTTCAAATTCACTTGCAGCATCTCTCTCACTCACACGTAGTTCGATATCCCGAAGCTAGAAGCTCAAAAGTGCGAAGTTGAGAAAGGGCTAGAAGAAGAGCTAGAAAGGAGTGCGAGTTTCTGGGGAAAGATAGAAGACCTCAAGATCGAATTTTGGGACAGCTCTCACTCACTTCTGAGGTGTGTCAAGGGAGATCGAATTTTTTCTAGTTTGGTCAAAGCTGCTGTTGCTACTGCTACTGGGTCAAAGTTGCTAGTGGGTCGAAGTTGCTTTTGAAGGGTTATCATCTGCAAGAAGGATTGCGGGTTGACTTGGTGTGGAGGAAGCCTTTGTCTAGGTATAAAGTCTTGGATTATCTCGAAAAACTATTGAAGGAAGAATTGTTGATTGGGTTTTACCCTAGATAGGGGTTTTGCCCTGGTTGTCTGCCTACATCTGTCGTCCTTGTGTCACTGTTTTGGTAATTGCTTGATGAACTAAAAGTTAAAAGAAGAACATAAAGATAATTGAATCACAAGTAATTATCTATATAAGAAAATATTTCTACCTTTCTGATTTTCTAACAAAACCAAGGCCAAAAAGAGCTAACGATGGGAGAGAAAGGCCCTAAAGGCCTAGCGGATAAGGGAAGAGGCCGAATAGGCCTTTGGCTAGGGGATAGAGGCCTTGAAGGCCTATCGCAAGCCCTTAGGGACAATGGCTTGGAGGAGGAAGGGGAAAGGAGATGAGGGAGGGCTGAGAAGGGAGGATGAACAGTCGAGCAAGGGGGAGAAGGGAGAGCGAAGGGAGGAGAACACCGAGGTCTTAAGGCCTCATGGTTAGGTAAGGGAGGGAAGGCCAAGAAGGCTAGGCCTCACGTCTAGCCCTATAAGGCCCTAAAATGCTCATGGCAAGGGTTGACAAGGAAGCTGAGGCCCTCTAGGGCTTGCGGCCAGACTCTAAGAGGTCGAAAATGATTGGTGTTGGGGGAAGAAGGGCTAACACAGGGCTTGGAGGAGGATGTTGGGCCTTAGGGCACCAAAAATTTTGAAACCCTTGCTCCAAAATTAACTTTTGCTTCAGATTTGCAATTTCTGAAAAATTTCTTCAGTAGTTGGCCCTGCAAAAAAATTGTAGAGGCTAGATCTTACCCTCAAGGGCCTAGATATAGCTCTAATGTAACTCTTCTCACTTGTTTTCACCTGCACAAATGAATTTACGAATACCCAAAACCCCAATATATACAACAACAACAACAACAACAACAAAAATTTAAACCCCAACTGCAAAACAAGGGTTAGAAAATAAATTATTTACAAATATATTTACAAAATATACATATGCACAATGCTTGAGAAAATTTTGAGAAGTATTTTTTTGTAAACCCTTGATAATGGCTAAATGTATTTTCGAAAGGTAAATACAAGCTACAACCTTAGCTAAGTTAGAAAAACCATAAAAATATTTGAAGTCCAAAGACTCCAAACAAGGTCAGCCTGTGCCCACAATTTGTGAACTTGGAGTCCAAGGGTTGGCAAACCTGCAAACACTATATGATTCTTCAAACATAAACCATTAGAGCAACAATGAATCAGATCATCTAAGATAAGCCCAAAACTTATCAATATGTTCCTATCATCTACAATGAAATAACGATTTAAATTAAAATTTTAAACACAATATAGGAATGCTCGTACCCAGCACATACCACAAATAAGTAAAACATAGACACCATGAACTGCACCACAAAGTCTTTATTATGATTATTCAAAAATCATTCCCAACAGAACGGTAGCTTTACATCATCTTTTCTGCAAAATTACATTAGTCAAACATCTAATGGGTTGAGACGCAAATGACTCATAATTTACAAAAATACTCAAAGTGGAAAATAATGGCTAGTTGGCTTGATCCCCGTCAAAATAATCTCGGTCATTGATAAATCTTTGACGATCTTTTAATCTATGTCGTTGAAATAATTATTTTTTGAAGAATTTTCGAATTTCTCATTAAACCTCTCTTTTATTAGTTGAACATAATTATTTTGAGCTAATTTCCTCAAAAATTTGACTTTGACTTAACCACCAAGGTCCAAGGGTCCAATTTTTCTTGAAATTTCCAATATTCCCTTGGTGGGGGACCTCTAAAAATTAATTTTTTTTAAGATCCACGAATTTTTCCACTTGGAGAATTTAATTTCTCTAGCATTAATTAATTGACAATTGCGGGGATTAACTATTTTGCCACCCTCTAATATTTTAGTCAATATTTTTTACATAATTCAACCCTCAAAAGGGAATACCCATTCATTATAGGCCCTCAAATAACATACCCAATTCTGCGACACAATGTGATCTAGCAAACCAAGTGATTTGTAATAAAATAATTTAGTCAATTAGTTTAAATTATTCCCAAATCACTTTTACATAAGACTCGACTAAAACACTAGGACTCACCTAAGACTTTGACAATAAATTCCACCCTAACTTTGAGGTGGGGCTAGAGAGACAATCTTTGCCAATCGTTCGTGTTTAGAAACACAAATGAATCTGTGAGACGAAAAACATCCTAGGATGAAATTAATCGCCAAAATAATAGACTTACCTAGGTTGTTACATACATACACAGTCTTACTAGCATCATTTACATTGCAAATTTGCAGAATGGGTTTACAATGACACAATAGTTGATGGTTGATCTCGATCCTTGAAGAAAAATATGGTACATCTGCTTCCTTGGAACTTTGACAAAATGTGTGCAACATGACGAACTGTCCAATAGAATATCCATAGTAGTCTATAGATCACGTATTAAAAATATATACATTTTATATAGTAAATAATATCTTATACACATTATAATATCTTATGACACTATTGATCGAGGCTCAACATCTATAACAAGTATTATATGTGCAGACAGAACTTTAGACATCCCTATAATGGTGGATGCACTCGAAATGCTATCAAAGGCATTCAGTGCATCCCCCCGACAGGTTGGAATGCATTGTCCAGCACCCAAGTGCACATGGCCACATATGTTTGACTTTGCCATTATGTTCAGAATCCAGATCATTTGACTCATCAAGCATGTTGTTTAAAGTTGTCGCGATTTTGTGGAATTCAAGGGCAGGGGATCCCGGATAACACAGCAGCAGAGGGTAGCAAAATTTGTTTATCCACCACCAGTTACAAGGTCTTCATGTGCTCACAGTTTTGAGTCAATCAGAATGAGAAATCACTCAAGCAAGAGGAGCATAACAGATTAAATGTTTTCAAGCCTTCTTAAGCAAGAGGAAGATTTTAATTTATCCTGATTCGAAGCCAACATGTGTCTTCTTGGTTGAAAAATATTCCAGCGGGCTTCTGTCAAAAGAAAATAAATAGCTGAAGACGAGTTTCCAATACACAGTCCCGTTTCACATAACTTAATGTGAACAGCATGAGTATTTTGGTATTTTGGTTTCTTGTGGGAGCTGTTATTCTACAAAAAAATTAAGCATTCTGGGAAAAGCACTCATATACAGCATAATTATGAGCTTCTATACACATCTCATGTGTCCAGGGTTGAAAAATGGCAGATTAGTGGACATTTGGTGCTTTATAAAGAAAGCATGTTTGATCAAGTGGATGTTAAAGATGAGCTGTAACAGCTTATATCCATGTATTGTTCCTGTCATGCACTGTTCTACATACATAATTTATGCTTATGTCGGGACTTAATCTTTTAAAGTAGAAAAATCAGGCTCTGCATGTAGATATGAGAGTCGAGACATTGAAAATTTACATGGCCTTTTGCATGTGAGAAGTCTCCCCAGGATGATCCACATTTCTTGTATTTTCCTAGCTAAATAAGGAAAGAAATATGTTAGATCTCATAAAGGAGACCTTGTTTCAAGTTTCTTTTTACGAGGTGTGGAAGTATACCTGTTAACAAAAACTGAGAAAGCACATGAAAACTATATAATCAGGAGAGTAACAGCAGCATAAAATGGGTGATTGATCTCAGGCAATTGAGCTTGAAGATAACTGGCTGTGATTGAGATTGGAATAGTAACAAATTTGAGGATAGGTGCACCCCAGAGATTGCAGTGTAATCGGCAATTCGTACTTGGGAGTAAAGATGAAAATCGGCACTCTCGAAAGGAATGAATCATGTGCATCATAAGCCCTGGATTTAGCATTTTACACCAAGCTATTCTCATGTCAAATAAAGTATGCAAGGCGCTTTCTGTTGGAAGATAGGGTGCAGCATTTCGAACCCTTTTGTTGGCAATGAATGCACCTATGGTCAATATCAAACACAGTTTATTTTTCTAATTTGGCATCCACTTTCTTAATGTGAAAGCATGCAATCCGCATCCAATGTCATTGTTTCAATTGTGATGAAGGGCAGATCATGATCTCAGTGTTACCCACCACATTGTGGGTGATATCCCCAGGAGAAATTTTTCTCCATGATGAGCCTCAGCCGGCAGCCGGCAGCCAACAGCCCCTTGATGCCTCTTACTAGCTCGTTGTGCCATTTCTCTGTCACCTGAGCCAGCCATGTGATCCCTCACCCACCTATATTGATCGTACATTTCAAGGTGGGCCTCCCGAATCTAAAGGTATGTCTTGTCATTTGGTAATTAAGTAGTGGGTTTACTTATTATGGTTACTTTTGGGTACAGATTGATAGGGGGAATTGGCGGAAAGAGTGGGCTTAGTTTGTGCTCTTGTCCCCTTGATCTCTTTTGGGTTGCTACCCTTGGATCTTAGTCCCATGGGATCTCCTTTATTGACCATTTGGTTCTAGGGTGGTACTACTTTGGAAACCCCAATTTTGGGTGTGTGGTCCTGCTCCTTTATCCGCACATATCACTCCCTTTCCACTCACTATACCCCCATTCATCTTTTCTCCCACCTGGGTCCACATTCCCATTCTAGGTCCACATAGGGCTAGCCTCCCTATCCCCTTGCCCCCACCTTGGGTCAAGCCTAGAATGATGCATCCGAGGTTGAGGCAACTAAAAAAAGAAGAAAAGCATAGGTGGCCACATTTAACAGGAAATTGTACCACAAAATGCAAAAGATGGTCGGGACAAAAAATAATTAGTACATGGTTAAAAGCCGACACATGAGCTCTAACCCATCCATGGCCATCGCCCTAGTTCCATAGGCCCTAGATGAGCCTTCTCTATCATTCAGGAACCTATGATTGTCTCAACCCATGGAGGGCAACGAACCGCCCTACCACAAAAGGGGTAATCACTATTATATTATACACATCATGCTCTTGTCCTTTGAGCCCCAAGCAGTTAACTAAAGAAAAATCCATCAAAGGCAAAAGGCATATAAAGAAGGGTGGAAAAATCAAGGTCAGGGCACCTCATATACCACAACAGCTCCCTCCTATACATTATATATCCACGTGTGGGATTCCCCTTATCTACCCATATGCCCCATTATGTGGCTCAAGGCTACTCCTCTCATTCCCTATTCCATCTCACCTATTTATCACTTGCCACCCCCATCAGAAGGATGTAACTTGGACATACTATCCCCTTTAAGGGTTGAAACCACCTAATGAGGTACTTGGCTAACCCCCTTTGGAGCTTGGAGACACTAGCACATGCCAAAGCCCACTACAGAAGGACGTGCCATTATGAAGTGACAACTTTGTTATCCATGGTTTGTAAGCTCCTTTACCTAATTATTTTGATGACTAATTGTACTGGAAGCCTAGGGGATGCATTGGATCTTATGCAAGATTGCAGGTGGCTTCCATTTGGGTTTGGCTTCCCTATATGAGATCCTGACCCCCAGAGGCCCACATTGGCACATGTATGGTGTGCATAGAGAGCCATGGGCCTCCACAGCAGCAGATAGCACTCCATGGATCTTCATAGATGTTCAGAGAATACTAGCGATCCACTTTCGAGACGATGGTGACATGATTGGTACACTATGCCCAGTAGGCCCCCACAGGAGCCCCACACTCTTGACAGGCGTCCCAGCGCTTGTATGATGTCATGGCAGCATTCATTCCACCACCTAGACCATTGCAGAGGGTTTACAAACATCTTCGATTCATACGGAGGCCCATGGGGTCATTGATGTGCCCTCAGACCCACTAAGAGCACCACAGGTCTACAACTTGGGCAACAAGGGGTCACCCAATGTCCATCATATTCCGAGGAATTTATTCCTCCATATGGCACTTCAGGATGTTATTAAGCCTTTGGAGGGCCTTGCGACATGCATACATCATTATTTGGCCCCTTGTGAGGCTTGTTTTTACATTATGAACTA
Source organism: Pinus taeda (assembly GCA_000404065.3). NCBI lineage: Eukaryota > Viridiplantae > Streptophyta > Pinopsida > Pinales > Pinaceae > Pinus > Pinus taeda. The sequence continues at coordinate 304,530 of APFE031470385.1, read as the reverse complement.
GTATGGTGGGCTTGTCACCATTAGGAGTTATTATTTGCACATTATTATTTATATTTAGGGCCCCATAGTCTAATTCGGACTCCTTAGGAGCCTATATATTGATGTTAGATACATTCATTTGTATTATCACTTGACTTGGGATCTCTCTACTCATAGAGAATTTTCACACTTTTTCCTTGGAGGATATTTTTGGATATGGATGAATTTTGAAGTATGGATTTGGGCTATTTCTCTTACCTTGGAGCTTTGTTATGCAATCGAATTGTTGGTTGGATATACTCTATAACATTGTAAGTGTTTTTTATCCTTCTTATTCTTGTTGCAGCATACTGCTAAAATTAGGGCTAGTTGTTGCATTATTGTAATGTGGAATTGAGCAATGTTTTAGTTATTAAACGTATGGGCCAACATTATGTGAATGAAATGTCCTAGAGATTATTTATATCAAGAATCTTGCATCATTTTCTTTAAAGTATAAATGCTTGAAGGTCGTTATTCTTTTCTCACTATCTACATTGGATGAAGTTGACTTTTTGGACCTCCTTGATCAAGAATCCAAGTTCTTACTCATTAACATCCTTGACTCCATATCCTCAAGTGAATTAGGCGTTGTTCCATAAAAAGGATGATCACGTTAACCTTCTCTTCACCACTTTTCCCGAGTCTAGCCCCAGTAGGTCACCCAGGGTATCAATTTCCCGACAATTGGCCTAAGGAAAAATTTTGATCTTCTCTAGGCTTCTACGCTAGTGGGTCCCCTCCCTCTCCTCCAAATTTGAGGCCATTCTGATGGCGCAATATTCAGGAATCCCAAGCCCTAGCTCTTGGACCGAATTTTGCCTAGGTATCCCCAAGGCTAGATCTTAATAGGATCAATTCAACCTTTTGAAGTGAATATTCTTGTTTGGTCCTTTCCCCTCACCTTGTCTAAGATAGGAATATCATTGATTGCTACATTGCATCCCCGAACCTAGGCTTGGTCCACTTGGCCCTATGTGGTACCACTTCTCAATAAAGATTATTTGTCAAAGACCACTTGGGAATCCAAGTTTCCAAGGATTATAGGGATTGATAAACTCCTTTATAGGCCTATTCTTTCTCCCTCAACCCTTCAATCCTCACCCCTTACCCCTAGTGGACCAAGTCCCTTGCTTAAAGAGCAAGCAAGTTCCATTTTTCACTCCATCCTTGGGAAAGAGTTTTCAGGGTCACTTCTCACCTATCCATTGACATCTACTTTATAAAGTGATCCCTACACTACCGGGACTCCTCCCTTCGGTGAAAGTTCGTAAAGAGCAAAGAGACTTAGATGTGGTGACAGTGGGCTAAACCTCCACCATTGCCCTTGACCTAACAGTTGCCCTCTTAGGAACCCCCTTTAGGTCCTGTTGACCACTGGAGTGGCACCTGATGATTATATGAAGACTCCATGCCCAAGGATGATCCAAAGGATACTTGTACCATCAGATATCATCAGTCAACTGAGTTTTTTAACTCTACTTCTATCTTCTCATTATCGTTTTTGTACCCAGATTCCACACCCTACGGGGAATTGTAACAAGTGATACTAGTAATGATAAGTTTTGAGTCTGTAACATGCCTAGGATGTTGGGACTCAATCAGCAAACGAGTACACCTTGGAGTGTTTTTTTATCTGGTTAATTGTCCCTTCTTTTTCAGAGGCGGATAATTTTATGGATTTTTCACTCAATTTCTACCCCAAAGCCAGGGTGACAGTTTGAAGGTATAACGACCCATTTATAAATATAAAGAACACAAGAATAATAGCAGGCATACGGTACATGCATATGATAGCTACATATGCATGTGTCGCATACACCGCACTAGTATTTTATACTAAATTAATTACAAGTGCTAAATACCATGACACTTCTTTGAATAGAGGTTCTACTCATTCATATTGCTTAATGTATGGGTAAATTTTAAAAGAGGAATATATAAATTATATATTCCAGATTATTGATAAAAATTATATTAATAAATTTTAAATATTTATAAGAAAACTAATTAAAAGGGGCTCCAAGTATAAAGTTATAATGTTATATTAAAACAAATATATAATAAAACAATGTGATATATTAAATATAATGTTTATAATGTTTAAATGATATATTAAATCATAATGTGAGTATATGATATAAAGGTTATATTAAAAGAATATTTAATAAAAATATCATATGATTTCAAAACATTAACATATACATTCACGACCTTAAATGAGATAAGGAAGGAATGCGTAAGGGAGGAGCATGTCATCAACACGCTGAGTGGTGGGCTGCAGATGGAAGAGTGGTCATTGCCAAACAACAGGATAAAACCACGGGATAGTGATTTTGGAAGGGAAAAAAAACACAGGGAAGAATTGTGAAGGAGGAGGAAATCATCCACAGGAAGAGCTTGAGTGTTCTGAGGTTCTGGGCACGGGAGAACAGTCAGCTTCTGTTAAGAAGCTTACTGGATTGAGCAGCCAGGTTCTGCTCAATTTGGCTGGGTGGATTCAGTCTTTTGGTAACTGTAGCAGCGCAGCCAGAGGCATATTCAACCGCAGGGCACAGGTAGGTACCTCAGCAGCTCTGTTAATCGATTTTGTCAGATTTCAGGAAACTGTTTACAGGTTCATGATATAAATCCCTTGCTGTTTTTTTTTTTTTTTGCATCTGTTTACGGTCTTTACAGAAGGTTGAGCCCCTAACACATCTTAGCATCTAGAGTCGATGTATAATACCATACTAGATCACACAAAAAAATTCGTGGAATTTGGTTAGGTCTAGGTAGTCATTTTTTTATTTTTTAGATTTCGCGCAAGTCAAAAATTGCAAATAAAATTGTATTTAAATTGTAATAAGTGTAGTCTAGAGAAGTTGTATGGGGTATGAGTAATCAAAATTACACCTCTCACCCTCAATTTTCTACTATGACACACTTTCAGGAGTTAGTAATGTGTTTTGGACCCTCAAAACTCACTTGTCCTAAGTTTAGTGGAAAATCTGGGAATTAATTAAGCCAGAATTAAATAAATGAAGAAAAATAAATATCCACACATGCTAAATGTTGTGGAAATGAGGTGGAAAATTATGCAGGAGTTAAATTGAAGTCCCAAAGTGATGTGGACTCCTAAAATCAAATAAAGGACATGTGCTCAAATAAAATCGAATTTCTGGCATTAAATGAAAATGTTGCTTGGAAATTCGAATTTGTGAAGTTAATGCACATTTGGGAGGATTTGGGAGAATATTTGGTAGAGATTTTTGTGGGAAATTGTTCCCACATGGGTTACCACCCATATACACTTGTCACTCCACCATAAAATTCGAATTTGGCACATAAGGGAAGAAGAAAGTGATGTCCACTTCCCAGAATTCGGTTTTTACACTTGGCATTGGAGCTCCATTCAACAAATTCGAATTTCTCTTTGGGATTCTCACCTCATGCCACTTGTTTAATCACTTCGACATTGGGATTGGTTCGAATGCCACTTGTTATTGTCATTCTTCATTGGGATTTGCTCCCAACTCTCTATTTAGTAGAGCCATGGGCTCTCACACAATGTTGTAGGAAGCGTCCCCCCCCCGGATCTAAGGCCCGAAGCGTGTCCCGTGTGGATGCATCCAGGAAGCATCCCCGGAAGCACGCTTCCAAAATTCGGAAGTGCGCTTCTACCTGTTTTGGACGCTTCCACCTGTTTTGGACGCTTCCGCCTATTTGGGATGTTTGTTTCGAGTATAAATGCAAAAAAATATAAATATATATATATAGCAGACACTTCGCTTCCTAGATTTTTGGAAAATGACGCTTCTGCATCCCCGCTTCATGCAACATTGCTCTCACATTGAAGAAGATTGTTACTAGCTATTGTGCTTGCGGAAGCGCTACTGCTTTGTACACTTTCAGAAATATCAATAAAGACTTTGGAGTTTCATTCATGAGGTGTTCCTCATTTTCGAGTGTGATGAATTGTTGAGCATTGGTAAAATTCTTTTTACTCATGCTTTGATCTAATTTGCTTCCATATGCTCTTGTAGATTTGTTAATCTAGAGCTATCTTGCATTGACATTTGATTTAGAAGTATGCTCTAAGTATAGAATGCTCTAGTTGGTTTTAAATAGATCTCTAGAATTTCTCATCATTGTTTATTGCTAAATCTATATGGAACTAATTATTGATTGAAGTTTGTAAAGGGAACATCTTGTTGGGATTACAGAATCAAGCATGAGGGGAAGTCTTTGTAGAGACCAACCCACTCTTGATACATTCTTAAAAGAGCTCTCATTTGTTCTTTGAACCTTCATAGTCTTATTTTACAAAGTGGTTTTGCAGGGATTTCAGCACATAGCTTGTGACAAGCCGAGAACTTCTAAATTTAAATCTCTTTTAAAAAAACATTGTACTTCATTTCTTTCATTTGCTATCTAAGAGCTTGAAGATGGCTAAGCAAAGACTTTACTCACTCTTTAGCTTAGCCTTTTGTAAATTATAATTGTACATATACATTTTATCTTATTGATTTTTCCATTAATACTTAACTTATTTTGCAGCCATCCCCGGATGCGGGTGCCAGCCGATCTCGGGAGGACGAGCCACATGGCTCCCATGTGAAACACCATGCGACGAACCATGCAGATTAATGCCCCTGGCTCATCTGCCGTCAAAACGTTAATCAGGCAGGGTGGTAGTTCAGGGCATTCATTGCCGGCATGGTTGACAGGATGGCAAAGCTCGAAGGGCGTTCCGAACACTGGAGTGGTATTATATACCTGGCTGGGGACTGCATTAAGCCATTGTTCCACGAATTTAACTGTCAGACTGGAGTTTGGAGGCCGAGAGCTCTGCTGTGGGGGAAAGCCTGGCGCTGGTCGAGGCGCTTGCCATCCCAGGCTGCCCTCAGGCTTGGCTCTCAGCACCTCGTTAGTGCCACAGTGCGTAGAGGATCAATCACAGAAGTTCGGAAGGCGAATTTTGAGGGAGGAAGGGTGCGGTCTGAGGCTCACCAAAACCTTTTGCAGGGGGCGGACAAACCGGCCATGGCCAGGCTTCGCAACAGGCAGCCATGTCGGAGGGGGTCAGGTCGGGGCACGAGTAGGGGTCGTGGACGAGGAGGTGCTGACAGGGAGCACCACCATTGTTGCTGTCGCTTCTGTCATCGTCGAGCCGGGGTCGCGCCTCTTCTGGCTGAGCAATATGTGGAAGTCAACGGGGCGAACGTGGAGGGGCCAGCCCTCCCGGCATTTGGTTCAGTGGTCTTTACCCTGGGGAAGGCGGGAGATACTCATGGGGTTAGGGCGCACGTCTCGGTGCTCTTCACGCAAATACCTGAAGCAGAGGGCAAGGGAACACCTCCAACAGGGGAAGCTCCTCCCCCGGACAACCCAGGTCAAGAACAATCCTTGCCACCTCCATCAAACGAGGCCACGACCTCAGGGAAGGCGGCCATGGTCGACCCCTCCACCTCCCAGGCAGCGAGGGTTCCAGATGCTATCAAGTGGGCAGCCATGTGGGAGGGGATTCCTGAAGGGCAAGGATGGTGTACAATTGAGGAAGAGAAGCCCCCCGAGGAAGTATAACCCCCCGCTGCACGCTCCAGATACGGCGACCCTCTCCCAATTCAGGTCCAGTCATCTGTTTAATGTTGTTTTTCATAGCTCGGGTAACATCCCGCTCTGGTTTCATGTAATTTCTGATAAATGTCTAGTCTGTAGCGTTTGTAGCGTCTGTTAATGTCTGTGTGTCGGTTATCAGCTATCTCAATCCAGTCATTTTGTCAGCCCCTGCGTGGGTGGGCTCCGTGTTGGGCCTCAGTCTAGTCATTTTGTCATTTTGGGACCAGTCTAGTGCCTCTAAAGGCCGCTCAGAGGATTTCTTGATGAATGCCTCCCCTGCGTGGGAGATTTTGAATCGGTCTGTTTTATCCGTGGTATCTCAGAGAGCCATGGAACTTATGATTAGTCCAGCTACTCTGCATGTAATTTCATACCTGTACATATAATGGAATTTAGACTTTTTACCGAGAAAAAAAAAAAAAAACAAAACAAAACAAAAAACAAAAAACAAAAAAAACAAAAAAAAAAAAAAAACATCACTAGAACTTTAACAACTTTTTATATAATCATTTTTAAATTATCTTATATATAATTGTTAATATTAAGTGAAAATTGAATGGATATAATAATAATCATATATTTATTAATGTTAATTTCTATGGGTAGTCCAATGGGTAATAGAAGTGAACCCTGAAATAACTCAGAGATCCATGGTTAGTTCTGAGGTAATGGAGAGACCCAAGGTTTAAGTCCCTGGTTCATGACCGAGGGAAGCAGAAACCATAGATCCCCTCTGAGTAGTAACCATAACCACATGTCATGCCAGCTACTTGGTTTGTCTGGGATTTAAAAAAAACATATATTTGATAATGGTGTATAAAACAATAATTAAATTCTTGATTCACCATTGCGTCGGCTGTAATTCGCCGTACCTCATTGTTCGTCTGAAAATCCCTTTGAGGACCACGATCTCTGGTTTTCGCCGTACCTGAGCGCGCTGACTCTTTTTTTTTTCAAAACGAACGGCGAAGATTTGATGTGACGAGAATATTCTTCACGATCTCTGCTTTTGTGACCCTTTGAGGACCACGATCTCTGCTTTTGTGCGTTACAAAACAATAAACGAATATTTAAATAAAGAAACTAAAATGGTTGACCGCCGCTTCATTTTAATCCGCTTCAAGCTCACCTCCCCATGTTGCATTTTTTCGCTCCATATTGTTTTGGACTCGTCCAACGAATTGTTTGGATGGTTAAAAGTGATCGTATTTCGGGTAAAAATAATTCAAAATTTTTTGTAAAGGTAATGTTTGAATCATATTTTTGATGGTAGAAATGGATTCAGCACTATCAAAAAATTCTAAGACATTTAAATTTTTGAAGTTTAACAATTATAACTTAGATTTACAAAAATCCTAGTCACATTTTCTCTAAATATAACCAGAATTTCCATAACTTTCCGGACAACTCTTCCCCTAGTTACACTACCTGTATTGTTTTTGATACACACCATGGAGGACATGTTTGCTGCACAGGCCTTCACCGGCACCTCGGATGTGATCAGCCACTCTGTCTCAGGCCTATGTTATGGCTTGAAAATATATACAGCTCATCACATTTTTGCTTCTGATTCTTGGGGTATTGGATATAGTTTCTATGGAAAATCTATCTTCCATGGAGGCGTTTGATCATGTTAGGTTGTTACAGTAATATTTTCATTTTTTGTTCTTTTTGTTGGAAGATTGCTTTATTCTTCACAAATTTTCAATGGTAACCATAATTTTTGGCAAAATGTCATTGCCTAACAAACGTGTCGAAAATAGTGCCTCAAAACAATGTGAAGGCATTGATATGTTGGTTCGATGCAGGGGCAATAGTGAGCACAGTCTGTATGGATCAGCGAAGAGGAGCAATTTATTATTCAACAAACACCACTGAGGATTACGACTTATTCGAATTACGCATGGACAAATGCCGTTATCAGAAATATGGATTTGACGGTTGCAAGGTCCGTGTATTGTCCTACCCTGATAAAAAATATATATATATTTGCTAGAGATTATGGATTTGGAGTCATGACAATTAACTGTTTTTGTTTATATACAAAGTTGTTCTCATGATGTAGCAACACTATTTGGTAGATTTCAATCATTTTTTAGATATGATAGCCAAAACACAAAATCAAGGTGCTTGAAAAGTTAACTACATCTTTAATATTTTAATCTTATATGCACTGTTGTTATGGTATAGCAATACCAGTTAGAGAATGAAACTTAAGACTTTTTATTGGTAAATGTGGAGCCTTAACCAAAACACAAACTAAGGTGTTAGTATCAAGGGGTATCGATTTCACCAAATTTATATAAATGTTTCACTAACTTAGTGATAAGCCAGGGATGTCTATTTACGAAATTTAATCAAAAGTTTCTTTGATAAAAATGTTCACAGCGAAGGATATCTACCTTTTCCAAACTCCTAAGTTTTTTTTAATTAAAATATCAAAATTATATGTTCCACTAAATTTATCTATCTACACAAAATAGTTAACATTATTATTTCTTAACAACTAGCCATTTAATTCTATTTTTCAAATATGAAAATGAAAGTTTAATAGTTATATCAACCCTATGTAAACCGTGTGAATCTCAAGAAAATATGTATTCCTTTTCAATGGAAGAAAAAGTTTATAATATTAAAAACTAGCCATTTAATTCTATTTTTCAAATATGAAAATGAAAGTTAAATAGTTATATCAGCCCTATGTAAACCTTGTGAATCTCAAGAAAATATGTATTCATTTTCAATGGAAGAAAAAGTTTATAATATTAAAAACTAATTGCACAATCTAAAAATAACCTTGTAAACATAAAACTTTATTAGCTATTTTTAATTATATTTTCCCCTTTTTATAGGTACACTATAAGCTTATTCCCTAGTAGACCCATATGTTTCCCACCATTCTTTTAATTGTATTATGTCCAATGTCATATTGTGACGAAAATTGTCTCAATATGAAAATCAACCATGGTAAACCATGTTTATTTTAGGGTTTACAGTATTTATCTTAGGATTTATATACCTAGGCTTCATAATATTAATCCCTCTGGTTTTTAAATCTCTTGGGTTTATAATATCAATCAGTTGGGTCTATTAATCTAAGGGTTCATATTCCTAGGGTGTAATATTATTCATATGGTTTATAATACCAATAGGTTGGGCTTATTAATGTAAGGGTTCATATTCGTAGCATGTAATATTATTCATAGGGTTTATAATAATGATCCTTGAGTTTAATATAAATCCCTTAGGTTTACAGTCATGATCCTTCGTCACACTATGGAAATTTATTTTTGAATATGAAAATCAACCTAGACGAACATCGCATTGTGATAAAGATTGTCTTGATGTCAAAATCAATCATGCTCAACCATGGTCAAACACCGCATTTTGACAAAGATTTTCTTAATATGAAAATGAACCATGTTCAACCATGTTTATTTTAGTGTTTATAGTAATTATCTTAGGGTTTATATACCTTGGGTTTATAATATTAATACCTTGGGTTTAATATTATTTCCTTGGGTTTAATATTATTACCTTATGGTTTTAGAATTAATCCCTTGGGTTTATAATTACAATCAACCATAGTGAACCATGATCCGATGTCACATTGTGAAAAAGATTGTCTCAACATGAAAATCAATCATGGTCAACCATGGTCGAACGTCTCATTATGACAAAGATTGTTTCAAAATAAAAATCAAGCATGGTCAATCATGTGCCAATGTCGCATTATGACAAAGATTTTCTCAATATGAAAATCAACAATGACCAACCATGGTCAACCATGGTCCAATGTCACATTGTGACAAATCTTGTCTCAATATGAAAAGAAACCACGATTCATTGTTGCATTGTGACAAAGATTTTCTCAATATGAGAATCAATCATGTTCATCCATGGTCCAACATTTGTTTTAGGGTTTATATTATATATCTTAGGCTTTATATACCTAGTGTTTATAATATTAATCCCTTGGGTTTTTAGCATTAAGCCCTTGGTTTATTATTCCCTTGGGTTTATAATATCAATTTGTTTGGTCTATTAATATAAGGATTCATATTTTTATGCCGAAGCTCTTCTTATAGGATTCATATTCCCAAGGTGTAATATTATTCATATGATTATCAATATGTTGGGTTTATTAATGTAAGGGTTCATATTCCTAGGGTGTAATATTATTGATAGGGTTTATAATTTTGTTTTTAAAGAATCTTTGGCGAAAATCACATAGAAAAACTTTTGTCGACGCGTTTCGAACCATCCAATGTGGTTCATCATCAGGACAAGTTGAATGAGCAAATCTCACTTAGCATATTAAATAGATAGGGCAGAGAATCCCATGACTTAACGGCTAAAAAACAACAGCTAGAATTGACTGGATAACGACTAGTTTGAATCTGATAAAAGGTAAAATAATATTAATATATATAAATTTTATTTAATCTATTTATTATTATAATTAATTTTAATAAGAAAATTTTTGGTTATTGATATTAAAGTTAAAATGTAAGCGGACAATACTAGAATAAGTAAATTAATAAGTAAATCAAAAAATATAAATCACTATAAATATATTTATAAATATATTGATGAATATAAAATTAAAATGAAGTTAAATTAAAAATTATGTAAATAAATTAATTTCAAAAATATGAGTTAGTTATAAATGCCAAAAATAGAGTAATAGTTAATTATATTTATTAAAATATATATTTTTATAAATATTTGCCAAAGAGTTAAAAAGAAATATTATAATATTAAAAAATTAATTTAAGGAACCAAAATAGTATATTAGTTTTAAATTAGAAAATAGATTAATTTTTTAAATTAATTTATGTAAATTAAAAATAAAATTAACACACAAAGAGTTTACACCAAAAAAATAAATAAATATACTAATAACAAATAAAACCAACCAAATTAAAAACAATTAACAATACAAAATTAAATTTAGTAAATTTATTATAATTAAATCAAGTTTAAATAAATAGCCACAAAGTTTAAAATAAATAAATAATAATAAATAAACTAAAAATAATAAAAATAAATAAATAAAACTAAAAATAAATAAATAAATAATAATAATAATAATAATAATAATAATAAATAAATAGATAAAATAAAATAGAATAGAAATCACAAACTTAATTAAACAATTATTAAGGGAGGGAAAGAAAGAAAACGACTAGGAGGAGAGGGTTGGGACCCAGCAACTACTAATCTTCCAGCCATCCTCTCTATTAAGATTGTTCGGCCTTTTTTCGATCTCAAGGGCTTCCCTAAATTTCCGGTGATGGAATTGTGACACTCTAGCAATCACCCTAGCCTCCTCGATGCAGACATGATGATTGGTTTTCTCCACATGTTCTGCTAAGGCGGAAGATTTAGTTCTCATATGCTTGAGGTCAGCTGCGTCCTCACTAATCCTTTGATTAATGGAGCGACCAGTCTCGCCAATAGAGGGGGTCCCACATGAACAAGGAATAATATAAACTCCTTTCATGTCCTTGGGGTCGATGGGATCCTTCACAGATCTTAGGGATTTACGAATGGTGTTAAGAGGTCTAAACGTTGCGGGGATATTATGCTTCTTAAGAACCCTCGCAATCTTATCCGTGGTCCCCTGAACAAATGGAAGATTGACACCAGGAATCTGCTCCTTAGGCCCCCTTCTGGTTAACAAATTCTTAGCTGCTCTGAGGAAAGCCTTTTGTCCCAAGTGTCTGCTATAACCATTCTCGACAAAGACATTAAGGAGATGGGATTTCTCCTCCTCTAAGCTCTTTTCATCAGAGATCCTTAGGGCACGAGTTGCAAGGGTGTTGAGAACCCCCAACTTCTAGGCTGGGAAATGGTGGGAACTAGCATGAAGACACTGCTCCGTATGAGTTTCCTTGCGAAACACTCGGTGGGAGAGGGAACCATCCTCATTCTTAGAGATAAGAATATCAAGGAAAGGGAGGAAACCATCAACTTCGTGTTCCTTAGTGAACTTAATAGCTGAGGATTGACTATTAAGATGATCGAAGAAGAGATCTAACTCCTCCTGGCCGTGAGACCAAATGGCATTCGTGTCATCTACAAACCTTTTCCAAAGCTTGGGAAGGAGACGGGCTGAGTTCAGAGCCTTATGTTCAAAATCTTCCATAAAAAGATTAGCAACAATAGGGGAAAGGGGTGAGCCCATGGCAACCCCACAAGTTTGCTCAAAGAACTCACCTTCAAAACTGAAAAAGGTAGAGGTGAGGCAGATCTCAACTGACCGAGTGGTATCAGGATCAGTTAGACGGTAGATCACATCCATGGCCTCATTTATAGGGATGCAAGTGTAGAGGGAAACAACATCAAAACTGACCAGGATGTCTCCAGAGTCTAGCTTGATGTCCTTGAGCTCCTCAATAAAGGAATCTGAGTCCTTAATGAAGGACGATGTATGACCAACTAAGGGCTTAAGCTTTAAAGCAAGAAACTTTGCAAGAAGATAGGTAGGACCTCCAATGGTGTTGACGATAGGCCTAAGGGGAGCTCCTTCCTTATGGATTTTAGGGAGCCCATAGATTCTAGGCATGATAGGATTGCTCTCAATGAGTTTACGGTGCAGGGGACTCACTGAGTTACTGGATTTAATGGCAAGGGCCACAGTCCTGGAGATCCTCTTTAACGGGTTTTTGGGAAGCTTCTTATAACTACCGCTATTATGAAGATGATCTAGCATTTTATTGCGGTAGTCTGCCTTATTAAGAATGATAGCAACCCCACCCTTGTCAGCTTTCAGAACAACAATATCTTTGTTCTGATTTAACGATTTAAGGGCTTCAAATTCATCCCTACTAAGGTTGCTCCTGGGAGGCTTAGCCTTCCTTAGGATAACAGCACAATCCTGCCTAATAGTATTCTTAATACTATCACGTAAACCCCGAATCCCAAATTCTATGTCACAGATAATATCATCCACACGGATCTTCTTAGGGGCCAAGGCAAAGTTTAGACCTTTGCTTAAAACACTAAAAATAGAAGGTGGAAAAGAAAATCTAGATAAATTAACCACCTTATTATTATTATGAGAGGAAGGGTGAGGATTAACACCATTTGAATGACTCTTCCTCAATTTAGAGTTAATGTCTCTATGTAAGTTAAGCCTTGTTAACCTATTATCATTATTCATTGTCAACCTAATCCTCCCATTATTATTTACAATGTTAATATTATTATTATCAATATTAGTATTGTTAATAGTGTTATTATCTACCTTATCAACAAACAAATTGGTCTTATTATTAATATCATTATTAATAATACTATTAATATATTCATGATTATTATTACTATTGTTATAACCAATATCATTAATATTATAACTGTTAATATTATTTTCACAATTATCTTTATTATTAATATTATTCTTACTAATATTATTATTATTGTAAATCTTATTACTGTTATTATTTAAAATATTATAATTATTATTATTATTATTGGTACTATTAATAACATCATCATTATTACTACTAACGTTATTACAAATATCATTAATGTAATAATTGTTAATATTATTATCCCTATAGTTAATAGCATTATTATTTTCATTACTAATATTATAAATATTAAAATTGTTATCATTTTTTATACCATTCATATAACCGGCATTATTCAAAAAATCGATATCACTGTTATAATTTGCAGCGACACCTCTTATGCCGCCACTAAGATTGCTAATCGTATTATCCTCACTGATCATACCTGAGCAGCCGAAGGTGGAGATCGAAGCACCTGCGCAGCAACTGCTCACATCATGAACTCTGCGGGAAGCCAAATCTGGATCTGGATGGGCTGCACGGGTACCAAAACTAGTGAGGGGGGATCGAGGAACAGCGATATCAGATAGAACAGTGTTGTCCCTACGAACTTGCTCCCTTGACAGCAGACTAGAACCATCTGAAAACTGAACATTGGACTGCGTCTGAGGCAAATTAAACTCAACTGTATCCCCCACGCAGGAAAACTGATTGGCTGAGTAGGAGGAGGAAGGAACCGAGCCGCTGGCACAAGGACCAACATCATTGCAGGATACCGCCAGAGGGCTTGGATGGGAGCAGGCTGCTCCATCTAAATTACAAGACTGCACAAGCGAGTTTGCTTGATGAGAACTATGAAGAACCCAACTACGAAGTGCAGATCTTTGAACGACAGAAAGCCGACCCTGGGAGACATACTCTACTGAAGAGACCGGGTCTGAAGAATTATTAGTCAACCTCAGAAACTTAGAAGCTAGTTTCTGCTTCCATCGATCCTCCATGTGCAGGCATTTTAGAGATGAACATGCATCAACTCTTGCCCATAGGGAGGCTAAAAACGCGTTAGATAGCTCCAAATGCAAAACAAGCAGATTCTTAGAGAGACGATCTAGGGTCTTACGAACTCTGCTAATCTCAGACCTTAATAATGCTACGCTGGCTTTAAGGAATACATGATGGTTATGAGGAGAGAGGGGGCGATGCTTAATCTGAGTAAAAACTGGAATTGGGGTGGAATCTCTGCACCTTTTAAGAAATGTCAGATCTATCTGCAAGCGTGCCCATTCAAAACGATGAACTTTAGATGCAGTGGCTCTTTCGTGTAGAGATTCAATTATTGAATTGAGACTTCTGTGATCCATATTAAATAGATAGGGCAGAGAATCCCATGACTTAGGGGCTAAAAAACAACAGCTAGAATTGACTGGATAACGGCTAGTTTGACTCTAATA
>APFE031470385.1:142780-289508 GCA_000404065.3 Pinus taeda | reverse complement strand
CGTTAAGTCATGGGATTCTCTGCCCTATCTATTTAATATGCTAAGTGAGATCTGCTCATTCAACTTGTCCTAACGATGAACCACACTGGATGGTTTGAAACGTGTCAACAAAAGTTTTTCTATGTGATTTTCGCCGAAGATTCTTCAAAAAAAAATTGATATGGATCACAGAAGTCTCAATTCAATAACAGAGTTTATAATATTGATCCTTGGGTTTAATATAAATCCCTTTGGTTTATAATCATGGTCAACCATGGTCCTACGTCACATTATGATGAATATTTTCTCAGTATGAAAATCAACCATGGACTCACATCAAATTGTGACAAAGTTTGTCTCGATTTGAAAATCAATCATGCTCAACCATGGTCAGCCATGGTACAACATTGAATTTTGAAAAATATTTTATCAATATGAAAATGAACCATGGTCAGCCATGTTTATTTTAGGGTTTAAAATAATTATCTTAGGGTTGGTATATCTTGAGTTTATAATATTAATCATGCGGTTTAATATTATTACCTTGGGTTTATAATACTGTGGGGTTTTAGAATTAATCCCTTAGGTTTATAATGATGGTCGACAATGGTGAACCATAATCCAATGTCACATTGTGACAAAGATTGTCTCAATATGAAAATCAATCATGGTCAACCATGGTCGAATGTTGCATTATGACAAAGAATGTTTCAAACTGAAAATCAAGCATGGTCAACCATGGTCCAATGTCACATTGTTATAAAGATTGTCTCAATATGAGAATCAACCATGGTAAACCATACTCAACCATGGTCCACCATAGTCCAGTGTCACATTGCGACAAATATTCTCTCAATATGAAAATCAATCATTCTCATCCATGGTCAACAATGGACAACCATGGTCCAACATTTATTTAAGGGTTTTTAGTATTTATCTTAAGGTTTATAAGATTAATCCCCTGGTTTCTTAGTATTAGCCCATTGGGTTTATTATTCCCTTGGGTTTATAATATCAATATGTTGGGTCTATTAATCTAAGGGTTCATATTTCGAGGGTGCAATATTATTCATAGGGTTTGTAATATCAATTTATTGGTTTTATTAATGTAAGGGTTCATATTCCTAGGGTATAATATTATTCATAAGATTTATAATATTAATCCTATGGTTTAATATAAATCACTTGGATTTATGATGATGACCAACCATGGTGAACCATGGTTCAATGTCACATTGTGACAAATATTGTTTGAATATGAAAATAAATCATGGTCAACCATGGTCCAACCTCGCATTGTGACAAATATTGTTTAAAAATGAAATCCAACCATGGTTAATCGATGTTATCAGTATCTTCTTCTTCGCCGCAACTAAAATCATTGTCTTTGGTCTGCTCATTGAGTTGACACATATAGATATAAAGGATAGTGGGACAGAATATTTACAACAACAACTTGTCGAGATGAACAATCTAAAATCTTTAGTAGTATCAGATTGTCTGTTGCGTCAGCTTCCATTTAAAAGGGTTGGAGAAAGAGAAGCACTCTTGTCATTAGAAGGAGAAAGAGCATTGAATAGATTGAACTCTACCAATTACAAATGCATGTTTGGGCTGGAGAGCATAGAGCTGTCGGAGGCAGAAATAAGGAAGGTATCTTTTGAAGAGGGTTTTTTCCCTAACCTTCAATGGATGCACTTGATAGGTTGTTATAGGTTGAGGCAAATAAGAGGGCTTTCTTTTTATAAATAAATAAAAAAATTATCGATTACTTATTTATTAAAAAAAATTAATGATTGAAACTTCACAATATCACAATCAATTAATCTAATATTTATTATCATATATATATATATAATATATATATAAAGTTAGTTATAGTTTAATTTTTAATAAAAAAAAAAAAAAATAATATAAATGTAATATAAAATAAGTATTTAAATATATTTGATATTTTTCTCATTCATTAATATATAGTTACCTATTTATAAAAAAAATTAGATGACTTGAAATTTCGCATTATCACAATCAATAAATTTGAATATTTTTGATTTATAATTATTATTTATTAATAATTTGTAAGTATTTTAAACGCTTTTAATTAATTCTTTATTAATATTGGATGTTTTGGAGTGTTAATATTGATTAACATGCTGCATATTTATTAATGCTAATTCCAGTATGGAGTGAGAAATATTATTTTTATGATAAATTGAGTTGTTGTTGGTTTAATATTTATTTTAAAAATATATATGTTTTGGTATTATACAATATAAAATCGAATTGTATCGAAAACAAGGAGCTCTGCAAATATGAACTAGGGTTTTGCTCTATGGTTTTGTTGTTGGTCACCATTGCGGGGCACAAAGGAGGGAGTTCGGCTCCCTCCTACAGTCAAGTGGTTGCGGACAGAAGCAAGGGAGGTGGATTGCATTGCTTCAAGAAACCAACGAAGATAGTAGAAGAGGCTATGAATAAAGAAAAATCAGAAACTATTGGACCTCAAGGATAGGAAGAGAATAATGAGTAAGCTAGTAAGGAGAAGAGAACATAGGTTAGTAGTCAGAAAGTTGAGTCTCTGAGTACATCATGGGACTGTAAACCCAAGTCATCCACCATTCCTCGAGTTGTTTTAAGTTACCTAGCACTGTAGGTTCAAAGAGAACACATGGAGAAATGTTATTATCTGTAAATTTATGGGGATTTGGCTGATGGAGAAGGTTTTGCAAGCATGGATAAGGAACCACTAGAAACCAAAGGTGAAAACTTGGCCTTCACCTTGGGTCTAAGGGCTTCTTCACAGTGTTGTTCATGAGCTTAGAGGATAAATACAGAGTGTTCGAGGGAGGACCCTATTTTTATGCTTCTGCAGGCCTTTACATGAGACCGTGGGTAATGAAATTTGTCCCAAAACGAGAGACTTTCACCTCGGTGCCGATATGGATAAGACTCTACTCCCTCCCTTCAGATTATTGGCTGTCAGAGTCTCTAAAGGCTATCGCCAACAAAATAGGGCATTTTATAAAGATA
The DNA here is from genome assembly GCA_000404065.3 of Pinus taeda. Classification (NCBI taxonomy): domain Eukaryota; kingdom Viridiplantae; phylum Streptophyta; class Pinopsida; order Pinales; family Pinaceae; genus Pinus; species Pinus taeda. The sequence goes on along the minus strand of APFE031470385.1, from coordinate 286,499 downwards.
TCAGATGCTACTCTAAGAGGCAAATACACTTCCTTTGCTCGGATATGTGTGGAAATGGACTTATCGGGGGCACTCCTGGATGCAATCATTTTAGAAGTGTGTGACGAGGAATGGGTGTAGTCGATGGACTATGAACACGTCCCATTTAGGTGTCGTAAGTACCATGAACATGGGCACTTATATAGTGACTTCCCAATTAACATGTTGGAGAGTAATATGAAAGCCACTATAGGCAAGGATCCTGAAGGTTTTACTAAGGTTGGGGGTAAAGAGAAAGGAGATAAGCAGCACCAAAAGAATATTACTGAAGATGGACAATTGAACCACAACAATTTCAAGATCTTAGTAGAAGAAGCCAAAAACAATGGGATGAACCAAGAAGTGGAGAATATTCCCATTGAGAAGGAAAGGGATGTTGATATGGAGGATATACCAGAAAACAACAAAAAAATGGATGATTTCTTGAGCATGATGGAGCTCAGTAGAGACAACGAGATGACCCCAAGTGAGGCAGCATGAAATACCATGAACTGCAGGAGATTCTAGAGAGGGAGAATTTAGAACTAGAAAATCTTCTGGAGCAGGAAATCACCAAAGGTGTAGAATCTCTACCAAAAGAGGAGTTTGACAGGGTTCAACAACTGTTCCTCTGGAGATCACAAACAAAGTGTTTTGGAGTCAAACGAAACCATGACAGCTAGGAGAATAGGGGAGCGAAAATGATGGAGGATACACCAATGCTTTCTTCCAAGAACCCGGGTAGGAAAGGAGGAAGGAAAAAATAGAATGACTTGTTATTTGAATGTGGGAAACTTATGATTAACTCAGGTAAGATGAGGGATCTTACCAATTACTCCTTTAAAAAACTTTCTTAATGAAGCTTATGATCTGATAATCACCCAATGAGTGACCTTAGTTAAGAATTATTAATTGAAGGTATTACAAATTCATATGTTGGTGTGTGTGTCTATTTTATTTAAGTAATGGATCGATTAGATTGCAAATACATAGACACTTGAAATGGAAAATAGTAGAGAAATATAGTAAGCAAATATAAGAACACAAGAAATTAATAAGGAGTTCATCCTATCCTCTAGGGCTACATCTCCGATCCAGCTTCAGTGGTGGCCTTATTTTTATTGTGTCTTGAAGCAGAGAATTACAATCAAGGAGCTCAGTATGAGTCTTATGAAACAGCTTGGCTTGGTAGGGTGGTTCTTGGATTCCCCAAGCGACTAGAGTACACAGACACTTTTCCTTGCTAACTCTTTGACCTCTCTGGTCTGACAGATCCTCACAAGGATGGCTTAAATCTATCAAGCTCTCTAGTGCTCGACGTTGCCTTTGGTCAGCTCGGCCCTTTGTCCTCTTTCTGCTTTTTTCCTTACTGGTTCTTCTCTTCTCTGTCTTCTATCTTTGGTGTTCCATATTTTGGTTCCCAACTCATGACCTTTGTCTGGTCTATACAAGGCTTTAAAGCTATTCAAACCCATGGTAGTTCACTTCCTCTTCCACTCCCATCAGATCGCCTGCTTGCAGTTGCATTTGGAGTTCCCTTTTTTGGCGCCATCATTAAGCTCTCAAGGATGGCCACTTGTCCTCCTACGAACTGCGCTAACATGCTTTGTCGATTCAATTCTTCGGTTACGTCGTGGAATGAGTCTTCCGCCACCTTGGCGGTCAAAGCGGACCTCAGATTCTTCTAAATCGCGGCTTATTCCCTCGTCAATTCCATCTTCTCCATCGATCATGATCTCAGCCATTAGATCTGGGGCCCCCAGATCTGACATCATTCACTCATTCCGCGTGGTTGACCAGCTCAACCATTAGTGCGCGATGAGTGGTGGTTTTCTCTTTCCTCTGCTTTCCATGCGTTGGGCGTTGAGTTTAATCGCTCATTTTTCATCAAAACTACTTATCGCCCATGGACGCCCCCGATCAATATCGTTGGTTTCAAAGCGGGTCCCGCCTTTAGCACTTAGCCTTTTGTCCCACGGTTTTCCCAGCTCCCACGCGATCGAGTGCTCGGGGCTTCTCCATTTTGAGGGTTTTCGCTGAGCGATGCACGATTAGTGCTAATCGCGCATTAAAAGCTCCCTCTATTTCCTGATCCGGGCCTCCCAGGGGCTAATTTTGCCTCCCGCGCAGTCTCCATGGGCCTCGGTCAGCGCGCTTTGACCAAGGTCCTCGTTGTTCCACGCTGGCTGCCACTGCCACTAGTTTAGAGGTGTTTTTGATCACTGTTTTAAATTCTTTGAAGTTTGTCCCGACCTGGTACAGCCATGGCTCTGTTAGTCATTCTTTATGGATCCAATTCGGATCATGGCCTTCCCTCTGAAAATCTTTTGGACCACCAAAAGTTGGTTTTCTTTTAAGCATCGACTAAGTGAGGGTATTGTTATCTCACTTGTCCAATCTCAATCCACTTTGCACTGCTCGGCTTTGAACCTTTGAGCCCAATTCTGAGGTACTCAACATCTCCTCTGCACATCATCCTCACCTTCTTGTCCAACACTATGTCTTTCTGCAATTCATTGAGATATTCAGGTAGCAGGTCATCAATAGAAGGAAATTGACTCTGCTCTTCAAGATCCTCAATTAGAGAAGGTTCAAATAATCTCAAGAAATTTGCATTTACGACTGCGTAGATGTGCATGTAAGCTGGTAGCTCAAGGTGAAAAGCATTTTCACCAATCTTCTCAAGTATCCTAAAAGGTCCATACCTAATAGGCTTTAGCTTTTTACCTTCACCTTGCATCCTGTCCTTTCTGATATACAGCCTGACCTGGTCTCCAATTTGAAAACTATGCTCCATCCGATGCTTGTCATGACTAGCCTTGTATCTGGCTTGGCTCTTTTCCAGCTGTTCCGGTACTGCCTCGTGGATCTCCTGGATCTGTTCAATGAACCTAGTTGCCTTGTTCGCATCACGGTGTCCTTTAACTATGGTATCTTTACCAAAGACAAAATCCAAAGGAGACCTTGGTATGAAACCAAAACAGGTCTCAAAAGGAGATCTCTGTGTAGAAGAGTGTTTTGCTCTATTGTAAGCATGTTGCACATAACACAAATGCTCATCCCAAAGCTTAGGATGCTTGCTGTAATATCTTCTGAGTAACTGGATCACTATCTTGTTAACTACTTCTGTCTGGCCATCGGTTTGTGGATGAAAAGTTGTGCTTTTCTTCAGTTTGGTGTCCATTAGTTCCCATAGACTTGACCAAGACTTCCCCACAAATCAGCTGTCTCAATCAGATATAATAGAAGTGGGTAACCCAAAATGAACCCATACATGTTCAAAGAATAGTTCTGCAGTTCGTTCAACTGTAATCTATTTATTACAAGGTATCAAAATGCAGATTTTGCTGAACCTGTCCATAACCACATACAAATAATCATGACCTTTTCTAGACTTAGGCAGTCCTCCAACAAAATCCATGGAAACACTTTCCCAAGGGTGAGAAGGAACTAGTAATGGAGTGTACAAGCTAGTTTTCTATTGTTGGCTTTCTTTTGGCACACATAGTACACCCTCGTACATATCTAGAAACTGTCTCATTCATTTTCGGCCAATAACAAAATGTTTGTAGTTCTGCAACTGTTTTACTTACCCCAAAGTGACCTAATATCAGAGAAGTGTGTGCTTCTCTAACTATCTTTACTCTCTCATTTTCTGGAATGCAGAGTTTCCCACAATGATATAAGAATCAATCCTTCACATGATAATCCAATTCTTCTACCTTTTTACCTTGACTAAAAGTTGCATATACATCTTTAAAATATATATCTTGAGCATATTGTTCAATGTAGCTTTCATGTAGTACAAAATTATGCTTAAGTATAATAGATGTATTTATAATGCGTCTAGATAACATGTCTGAAACTTTGTTGTGTATGCCCTTTTATTATCTGATGACCAAATGGAACTGTTGTAGAAAACCCATCCACCTATAATGTCTTGATTGCTGCAACTTAGTTTGGGAGTGTAGATATTGAAGTGGTTGATGATTAGTATGTATCACTGTCTCTTTGCCCATTAAGTGATGTTTCCACTTTTTCACACTCTGAACTAAAGCATACAATTCTTTATCATATGTAGGATAGTTAACTACTGCAGGATTAAAAGTCTCAGAATGATAACATATGGGTTTACCGTGCTATGTCAACACTACTCCCATGGCATAGTCACTGGAATCTGTTTGGATCTCAAATGGCCTTTGTAGATCAGACAGTGCTAGTATAGGTGCTATACTAATCTTTTGTTTCAAGGTGTCGAAGGCTTTCTGATGTTTTCCTCCCCACTGAAACACGTTGTTCAATCCTGTCAAAGCATGTAAGGGAGCTGCAATTGAAGAAAAGTTAGAGATGAACTTCCTCAAATATTGTGCTTCTCCTAAGAAGCTTCTCACTTCTATAGAAGACTTGGGTTTAGGCCAGTTTACTATGACTGCCACTTTAGAGGGATCTATTTTCAATTTGCCACACCCTACTATATGACCCAAATAATTTAGAGATGTTTTGCCAAATTCACATTTTGAGATTTTAACATAATTTTTTTCTCCTTTCAAAACATCTAATGTCTACTTAACATGCTTTAAATATTCTTCCCATGTTTTACTAAAATTTAGAATGTCATCCAGATACACAATAACAAAATCATCAAGAAAAATATTGAGTACATCATTCATTAATCTCATGAAAGTAGCAGGGGCATTGGTCAAGCCAAAAGGCATAACCAGCCACTCATACAATCCCTTCTTTGTTTTGAAAGAAGTCTTCCATGCATCTTGCTCTGTAACTCTCACCTAATGGTATCCACTGTGCAAGTCGAGCTTGGTGAAATAAACAGCTTCCTTCAATTGATCTAAAAGATCATCTATGTGAGGAAGGGGATAACTACTTTTGATTGTTATCTTATTCAATGCTCGGTACTCAATGCACATTCTGCACGAGCCATCTCTCTTTCTCACCAAAACGATTGGTGATCCACATGGTGATGTGCTAGGCCTGATGAGCCCCTTCTCAAGCAACTCCTGCACTTGCTTCTTGATTTCACCATTCTCTAAATAAGACAACCTGTACATTCCAATGTTAGGCAATGGAACATATTGCTGCAAAATAATATCATGTACTATTTCCCTTTTGGGTGGCAGACCTTTAGGTTCCTAAAACAGGACATCATACTCTGAAACAATCTTTTCTATATCAACTTGCTGCTTAGCATTACAACCCTCAAATATATTGGTTTGATTAGGTTTCTTTTCTTTTACAACCACTAGTAAGAATTGTTTGCATGAATTTATCATTCTTTTCATCTGCCCCGAGTTTATGAGAGTATAATTATTCTTGAGCTTATGAGCTCTTACAAAGTATTCGATTCCATTCTTAACAAGTAGATACTTATTCTCAACTCTATAGAAAATAGCTTTTCTATCATACAAGTAAGGACTCCCTAATACAATTCCACATATATCCAAAGGAATTATGTCTAACTCAACCTCATATACAAATCTTGACCCAAAAGAAAACTTGAGTTTTCATTGTCTAGTCACTTGTAGATGTGCTTTATCATTCAACCATCCTAATGGGTATGGTTTCTTGTGAGGTGTAGTCGCTAATCCCAATTTCTTTAAAATTGCTTCAAAAATCAAACTTACTTGTGAGCCACTATCAAACAAAGTATCAATCTTTTGATGTTTGGAAACAACTCAAATATGGAAAATCTCATGACTTTTTCTCTCATCAATAGTAGATTGAGCAGAATTACTAGTAGATGCTTCAGAATTCTTACCTTTTATACCTGTGGCTGCAATGATTGTTTCATCTCCCGAGTCTGACCCCAAATCTTTCCGAATAGCTGCAGCAATCTTCTTCTTCTTGCCCTTGGACTTCTTAGGTCTTAGCTCTAGATGTAGAATCCAACAATGCTCATCATCATGCCCATCCTTTTTACAGTGAGTGCATGAAGCTTTGCCTTTCTGTGCAGTGTTCGCCTTCCTTGCTTTCCACTTCTGCTTTCTTTTCTCCTTGCTTTTGCTGGTAGTGGGTTGGGATGGTCCCCCAACTTCTGGATTTCCATTTTTCCTCTAGCCTCTAGATGAGTAGCATGTAGAGATACCTCATCTATACTAGTGGGATTAAATATGAGGATGGTATGCCTCATGTAGCTGTGTAGACCACCAATGTACTTCAAAGGAGTCTCTAGTGAGTCTAATGAGATCCCTAGAATCAATGCTCTCTTTCTAAATTCTTGAGTGTACCCTTGCACACTTTTCCCTTTCAACTGCTGAAGAGTTTGCCAACTCATCATGGCTTGTTGCATGTAGGCCAATGGATAGAATTGCCTCTTGCTGGCAGAAACAAATTCACTCCAGACAGAGATAGTCTTACCATGTCTTTTCATGTCAACTTGGGTTCTACCTTCCCACCAAACCAAGGCAGTGCCTCCTAGGCGTAGGCTTGCCTGCTGAATTTTTCTCTTGTCTAAGTCGATGCTCTGCACTCTGCAATAAACATCAATTTGTCTAATCCAATTGTCCAAATTTTTGGCATGTAGCTCTCCATCATATATAGGCAAATCGAATTTAACATCTAGCTTAATCAAAGATGCTTTCTTATTATGCACAGGGCTATTAGGAGGTGTGAGAAAGCTTTCCTCTTTCCCTTTTCCCTTTGAGCGGTCATGGGAATGAGACTCATCTTCTTCTTTGTCTTGTTTAGAACCCGATGAATCTTCATCCTTATGCTTTCTAAAGTCCCTATACATTTCTTCTACCATAGACTTTATAGCTAGGAAAATTTCTATGAATTGAGGGTCTAGCCCCACAGAACCTTCCTCTGACATTGCCTTCCAAGGATAGGCTCTCCCAATTTCAGGATTAGTTTCGTCCAACTCTACTTCTCCTAATTTGATCTTTGATCTAGTGAGCATTCAACAGCTAAACCAACACAAGCTTGTCTAACCTTATAGCCTAGAGCTCTGATACCACTTGATCTAATAATCACCCAATGAGTGACCTCAGTTAAGAATTATTAATTGAAGGTACTACAAAATCATATGTTGGTGTGTGTGTCTATGTTATTTAAGCAATGGATCGATCAGATTGAAAATACACAGACACTTGAAATGGAAAACAACATAGAAATACGGTAAGCAAATACAAGAACACAAGAAATTAATAAGGAGTTCATGTTATCCTCCACGGCTATGTCTCCGATCTAGCTTTAGTGGTGGCCTTCTTTTTATTGTGTCTTGAAGTAGAGAATTACAATGAAGGAGCTCAATATGAGTGTCCTGAAATAGATTGGCTTGGCAGAGTGGTTCTTGGATTCCCCAAGCCGCTAGAGTACACAAAGTCTTTTCCTTGCCAGTTGTTTGACCTCTCTGGTCTGACAGATCCTCTCAGGGATGGCTTGAATCTCTCAAGCTCTCTAGTGCTTGATGTTGCCTTTGGTTAGCTCGCCCCTCTGTCCTCTTTCTATTTTTTCCTTACTGGTTCCTCTCTTCTCTATCTTCTATCTTCAGTGTTCTGTCTTTCAGTTCCTAACTCATGACCTCTGTCTGGTCTGTACATGGCTTTAAAGCCATTTGAGCCCATGGCAGTTCACTTCCTTTGCCGCCCCCGTCAGATTGCCTACTCGTAGCTGCGCTTGGAGTTACCCGTTTTAGTGCCATCATCAGGCTCTCAGGGATGGCCACTTGTCCTCTTGCGAACTGAACCAGCCTGCTTCATCGGTTCAATTCTTCGGTTACATTGTGGAATGAGTCTTCCCCCACCTTGGCAGTCAAAGCGGACCTCAGATTCTTCTAAATCACGGCTTATTCCCTTGTCAATTCTATCTTCTCCATTGGGCGCGATCTCAGCCATTAGATCTGGGGCCCCCAGATCCGATGCCATTCGCTCATCCCACACGGTTGACTAGCTCACCATTAGCGCACAATGAGCAGTGGTTTTCTCTCTCCTCTGCTTGCCATGCGTTGGGCGCTGAGTGGAATCCCTCCTTTTTCATCAAAACTACTTACTGTCCATGGATGCCCCTGATCAATACCACTGGTTTTGGAGTGGGTCTCGCCTTTAGCGCTTAGCCTTTTGTCCCATGGTTTTCCCAACTCCCACGCGATCGAGTGCTCGAGGCTTCTCCATTTTGATGGTTTTCACCCAATGATGTGCGATTACTAATCGCACATCAAAAACTCCCTCTGTTTCTAGATTCGGGCCTCCCAGGGGCTAATTTCACCTCCCGCACAGTCTCCATGGGCCTCGATCAGCATGCTTTGATCAAGGTCCTCGTTGTTCCATGCTGGCTGCCACTACCACTAGTGTAGAGGTGTTTTTGATCGCTGTTTTAAATTCTTTGAAGTCTATCCCAACTTGGTACAATAATGGCTCTGTTAATCATTCTTTATGGATCCAATTCAGATCAGCTTACAACCTAGAAGATTAGGGGTCTAGGAAGTAAAAGGAAACAAAGAAATCTTAGCAGTAGAATAAAAGAAGAAAAATCAGATATTGTTTTTATTCAGGAAACAAAATGTTCGATGAACAAAATCAGAGAGATACAAAGAAAATGGTTAATCAAGTATGAGTATCTAGAGTTTAAAGCAGATAACTCAGCGGGTGGGATTCTCACTCTATGGGGTCCTCAAAAACTTGGAATCTTGGATGCTGAAGCTTCTAGGAATTATTTATCGATGGTGATACAACCTTTGGGGGATAAGGAGATCTACATGATCACTAACGTCTATGGTCCTCAAAAGCTAGAAGACAAACTAAAGCTTCTCACCTACCTTGAGGAACTGATGGAGAGATATCCTGATATACCATGGATTCTGGCAGGGGATTTCAATATGATCAGATCTCTTACAGAGAAAAAAGGCGGTACCAGAAAACTAGGCGAGGACTCCATTGCCTTCCAAAACTTCATGAATAACATGGGGCTAGTGGACACAGAAATAGTAAATGGCATTTTTACTTAGAATAATAAGAGGGGAGGGGCTTCTCAAGTCACCTCTAAATTAGATAGATTCATAATCTCAGAGGACCTCCTTATCATAGGCCTTGATATGTCAGCTTTAATCCTTCCCTTCGGAGGCTTGGACCACTGGCCTGTCCAGCTGGAAGCTACTTTTATGGGTGCACTCAGGAACAGACCTTTTAGGTTTGAAAATATTTGGCTCTCTCCACTTGACTTCACCAGCAATATTGACAAATTGTGGATTGAAGATAGGCCTATTCAAGGCACTAAAATTTTCATGTTGAAGCAGCGACTCAAACACATCAAATCTAGGCTTAAAGAATGGAACAAACAAGAGTTCGGAAATATTTTTGAAGCCAAAAAGGAATTTGAGCAGAAACTCCAAGAGATTAATCAGATCAACATCATAGAGGGTTTTACCATGGAATGGAAAATTTATGCTGACTCTCTTCAAAATGAATGGGAAGATCGGTGCATGCAAGAGGAGATTTTCTGGAGATGGAAATCAAGGGTGCAGTGGATTAAAGAAGGAGAAAGAAACACGAAGTTTTTTCATAGATCAACCTTAGATCATAGATCTCACAACAGAATTTCCAAACTTTAAGACTCTCAAGGGAAAGAGCTCATCTATCACAAATAAATAGAATCTGTCCTAGCTCAACACTTCCTTAGCATAGTAGAGGAGCCTCTCGTAGACAGATCTCGGTTCATTAACAAATTCACAAAGTTCATTCCTAAGCTTGTAACCAAGGAAGACAACCACAATCTTAACAGGCTAGTGTCTGAAGAGGAGGTTAGTGAAGTTATCAATGAGATGCAAAATGGGAAATCTCCTGGCCCTGATGTGTTCAATGTGGATTTCTTCAAAGCTTTCTGGAAAATAGTCAAACAAGATATCCTTGAGGTTGTGGAAGACTCTAGAAGATCCAAAACTGTTTTCAAAGCTCTTAATTCCTCTTTCATAACTTTGATTCCTAAGCAGGAGAAAGCTATGACACCGGATAGATTCAGACCCATAGCCTTATGTAATGTGGTGTACAAAATTTTTTCCAAAGTGATCGCTAACAGATGCAAGCCTCTTATTCCTGCTCTCGTTTGAGAGGAGAAAACTAGTTTTGCAAAGGGAAGACAGATTCTTAACAACATCATACAAACTCATGAGGTAGTACACTCTCTTAAGAGAAATAAGCAAGCTAGTATGATCATGCAACTGCACCTAGTGAAAGATTATGATACGCTAAGTTGGGCGTACATCAAGGAAGTGCTAAGAGCGTATGGCTTCAACCACAACTGGATAAGAAGGGTTATGGACCTTGTATCCACGACTAGCTTCTCTATTCTACTTAATGGCTCTCCCTCCAGAACCTTTCTATCCTCTAGGGGTCTCAAACAAGGGGATCCGCTCTCCCCCTTCCTCTTTGTTCTCACGATGGAAATACAAGATAGAGTGATCAAAATGGAAAATGCTAAAGGAAGAATCCAGTGTTTGGAACTTACACCGAATGGCGCTGCCTCTACTCATCAACAATTTGTGGATGATATAATGTTGTAGGGCATTCCTATGGTCAAGGAAGCTAGAGCTTTCAAACAAATCCTGAATGACTTTGCATTGGCTGTTGGTATAGAGGTAAGCCTTGATAAATCAAAGGTTTTTTTCTCAATACTGACATTGCTATTTAGAGGAACCTCACTAGAATTCTTGGGTTTCAAAGGGCTCAGTTACCTTCCAAATAACTTGGAATGCCTCTTACTAACAAACCTCTAAGTAAGGGATTGTGGGAGCCGGTAGTTAATGAACTTTAGGATAAAGTCAAGAAATGGACCTGTAGATCTTTGAATTTGGTGGGGTGTCTTGTGCTTACAAAAGGCTGTCCTGCAGGCTATTCCCATTTTCATGTTTTCATCTCTTCCTACTCCCAAATGAGTTATACAACAAATCAGATGTATTCAACTATATTTTTTGTGGTGAAAAGGGGAAGAGAAAAATAAGTGGGCTTTGGTAGCTTGGGACAAGCTCTATAAACCTAAGGCACATGGTGGTTTGGGGCTTCATGACCCTGAAATCCTCAGTAGAGTATCGAGAGCCAAACTTTGGTGGAGATGGATCAAGGAATCGACAACCCCTTGGGCCAAGCTTTGGAAGCATAAATATGCAAATAATTCGCAGGAGAGGGATCATATCAGAATGTCAGGGCTCATCAACGGCTCCCACATTTGGAGCCTTGCTTGGGAGAATAGAGCCATTGTCAAGCAACATAGTTTTTGGGAGATCAGTGCTAGGAACCTTGCACAGTTTTGGGAGGATAACTGGTAGCATGAACCAATTTTGTTTAGGGAAGAACTAACCACTCTAAAAAATGACACTATCAACAAAGGTTTACTCATGGTAAGTGACTTCCGGGATCAGGTAAGGGATAATGGTAAATGGAGAATGTGGAAGAATCTTGCTTACAGTGAAAAGATTCCTTTGAGGGCCCAGGCAGATTCAATTGCTCTTGACTTGGAGCAGAGGAAGATTTTGGTGTCTTCCTCATCCGACCAATTGAGATGGGGTCGAAACACCAAAGGCAATTTTAACCTCAAAGATGCTAAATGCATGGTCCTAGGTTTTGATTATCCAAACCCTGATCAGGTTTGGAATGCCCTTTGCAAGAACCTGCAATGGATGAAAATCAAATTATTTATGTGGTTGGTTCACCAAAGGAAATTCTCACATGGGGGAACATTCTAGAAAGGGGATTTTTTTTCCCATCTAAATGGCATCTATGTGGCTTGCAGGAGGAGACGATGGAGCATTTACTAAACCTTTGCCCCTTCACCTCTACCATGTGGGATTGGATGGCCTCAGTCTTTAGGCAAATAGACAGGGACAGACTCAGCATCGCAAACACTTTAAAGAATTGGAGGAAAGACTTCTCAGGTAATGAAATCATTAACAAGGCTTGGACTTAGGTTCCAGGCTTTATTAACTAGGATGTATGGAAAGAACACAATGGTAGGATTTTCAAGAAAAGAATAGGCTCGACCCGGAATATCATTGTCCAAATTCTACGATAGCTCAAAGATACAATAAGAGCCCTTATGTGGAAAATTCCTAAGGACAACCCTTCGCCCCAGGATGCTCGCATACTGATGCAGTTGGGTATCCATTCTCTAGTTCCCCAAGGCATTGGCAAGGGTGTGAGCAAAACAACTGCTGGTAAAGATATCTGGCGACCTCCTCCTCCTGGCTTTTTGAAAATAAATATAGACGGTGCCTCTAAGGGAAACCCAGGGATGGCTAGATATGGTGGTGTCATAAGAGACGAGCAAGGGTGCATAAAAAATATCTTCCATAGTCATTTGGGGACTGCCAGAAATAACATGGTGGAGCTTATGGCCATAGAGCAGTGCTTGAAAATCCTGATGGAGGAAAATTTACACAACACCATCATTGAAGCTGACTGTGAATTGGTCATTAATGTGGCCAAGAAAATGTGTAATGGAATGACACATGGAAAAGTGTCAAAACATTGGAGGCTCTCACAGGTCTTTTAGCATATTCATTCCCACTTGCAAACCCTGAGAATAGTCAGCTTTGTTCATGTGAGACAAAAAGCCAATATGTTAGTTGACCGTCTGGTGAATGAAGGGGCGCTATGTAAGGAGATTTATATTCAGTATGACTAGAAGTCTATACCCTGTGGTAGACTATGTGATGATTGTCAACGAAAGGTAGCCAAAGACATGGTGAATCTCTAGACCAATGAAGAATGAGCAGGAGGAAGACCAGCGGGAGATGAAGGAATGGCATAAACCTGAAGAGAAGAGAAGGATGAGTAGGTAAGATGAAGGAACGGCATAAACACGAAGAGAAGAGAAGGATGAGGAGGTGAGATAATTAGGCACAAGAGTCATTATATCATGGGAGATCAACGGACATAGTTGGTGGAAAAGATAAGCATGAGTAGTGGGAGTAGGAGAGGGTGGAAGTCCCTGAACCTGATTGAAGTGTCGCATTTAATCCTAACCACCGATCTTATTTCTATTTGCTGATGTCACTTGCTATTATGGGGGTTCATCTACCTATAACCTGCGTGCTAGTTGAATAGCCGTAAACTATAGGTTTTAAGCGCCCCCGATCATCGAATGGATATTGGGATTTAAAGTGGAGGGAGATTAAGTTTAAGAGAGGACCCAAAAATTATAGACCAAAAGTTCATTTTCTTTATCAAGCCCAGAAAGTGGTTAAGTGGTGCACAAGTTTCTGGTGCGATGCTTTTTGATTGGATATCGGATTTCAAAATTGAGCGAGGTTAAGGCTAAGGGTGAACCCGAACTTTTATAGACCAAAGGTTCATTGTCTATTTCGGGTCCAAAAAGTGGTTAAGTGGTGCGCAAGTTTTCGGCGTGATGCTTTTTGATTGGATACTGGGTTTCAAAGCTGAGGGAGGTTAAGGCTAAGAGTGGACCTGAACTTTTATAGACCAAAGGTTCATTGTCTATATCGGGTCTGGAAAGCGGTTAAGGGGTGTGTATGTTTCCGATGTGATGTTGCGTCAACCGTCGGATTAAGAACTAGACCGACGGCAGGGATTTATTTATAGTTAATCTTTCGGTAAAAGAGTGTAAATTTGTTTTGTTGTGTGATTTTTAGGGTTTTGTTGACCCTGTTGTTTGTTTTCTTCAACAGGTTTGTCTTTTACTGGTCTTTACACTTGGAAAGACATGTACCATATGTAATCATGGTTTTCGGTTAATTGAAGGCTCCACTCTTACTTGACCTAAAAAAGAAATATTATACAATATTGTAGAAATAATATATTAAAATAAGAATTAATATTTTTTTTTATATGTTTTGGTGGTTTTTTTATATAGAGATATGGATTTTTTTATGTTAATTATTAATACTTAAATTATTTAATATTTCAATATTTAGATATATTTTAAGTTAATTATAATCATTCATTATTCAAGTAGGATGTTATTGGATGCTCTATGAGGGAGGGCACATGGTAGCTATATTATTGAGCATGTATAACCAAGGATGTGGATTTACAGTGAGGTTTTTTATATGATATGATGAGTGATTTGAATGTAGGGCACACCTCACATGAGCTTTAATGGATATAGCACCACACCACCTTGGATATCTCCGTAATCACTATGAAATGACTAGAAAAATAATGATAAGGATTGTGGTTTTAATGGTTGTTGGCATTTGAATTTTGGACAATTTTGTGGGAACCACCTTTACCAACCTATCCGCGCAAGGTAACGATGGAATTAAGAAACCAATTAATGACACTAGCATGTAATTTCTTAGCCCTTAGTTTGGGATGTAATTTCCAACAATGAGCTTCATCATGCCCAACTTTGGAACAATGTTGGCATATGGTTTTCTCCCCTTCTTTCTTCACACTTGCATTCTTCTTTCCCTTCCATTTTCCTCCCTTCACTTTCTCCTTACCCTTGAATGGCTTCTTCTTACTACCCTCTTCCTTAATGTTCTTTCCCTTTGATCTGTTATTGAAAGTTATTTTTGTTGTGCTAATTCTATTACAGATTGGTAAACAAATGCTTGTCCATTGCTTCTTTTTCATGGTTCTCTTATGGTTTTTGTGATTGGAAATAGATAGATTTTATAAAGTTTTTAAATGAAAGGCATGAAACAAATAGCATAAAAAACAAATGTTGAACAACAATAATGAAAAGTACAACAAACTATTAACATGAACACCTAACGCTGTGTTTTGAGGAAGGAGTTCACCCCTCCTAGGCTACATCTCCTTGGTCCAACATCCATGGCTTAGGCCTTTGTATTAGCTCAATATGGAAACAATGTTGTTTATAAAGCTCTACTGCTCCTGATAATTATTCCAATGTGTTCAAAATATCCAAATTAGCTAGGAACACCTTTTCTTGAGCTCAATTTGGTCGAAAAATGCTCAAGTTATGACTCAAACTATCTTTCCCTAGAAAAGCTCCTCTAAATCTGGAGGAACTCCAATGAAGCCCACTAAATATAGAGAAACCTTTGAATTTGGTGGCACAGCCAATAGCGTCAATGATTTAAAATCAAGTTTAATTAATGTTAAACTTGGGATTAATTATGGTAACCACGATTAACTGGAGGTTAATGGAGGATTATCACACTAATCGAGGTTTTGTTAATCATTAGCTCGGTAGATTGGAGGAACATGATACATGGTGGATTTAATCGTCGTAGTTTCTGCTAGCGCTTGCCACTAGTTCAAATGACCACAACCATAACCGTAACTATCGGAGTTTGGTGCGCTCACATTAATTACATTAACTGTCATGGTTGTGGTTTATGTTGGAGCCTCCAGACATTAACAACCATTTTCCATGGTGGTTGATGTGTTCACATGGGGAGGGCTAGCTCGTGGGCTAGCCCTCCTAACCGCCAACCTTAAACACTTTAAACTTTAAATAGATGTGAACCACATTATGGTTAAGAATCAAATGGTAGCAGAGATGGTTAAGAGATTTGGTCTATGGAGAGAAGGTCAGAGGGTCGAACCCAATGCCTCGGTAAAAATTTTACCACTACGCATAACTAGTTCTTTGGGGAGGGGCACGTGGTGCCCTCTGAGCTTGCCACTTGTCCCCTCCTCATTGGTCCTATTCTAAACCAATCATAATGTTCCATGTCACCTCCACTAAAAACAAATAAAAATATGACCCCTGGCAAGCTCTGACTGAATGTTTACCACAATTGACCTTGCACATTCACCTGCCACATCAACAGTATGGACTGCTGACTGTGCAATTTTTTAAAAATTTCTCATGTTTGGCAAAGAGGACAGAACTCAATAACTTCCTCATACGAAATCGATTTTCTGTGACACAGTCATTTAGATTTCAATCAAGTCTGAGAAATTTGAATTTTGAGCTAAATACTGAGTGCTTGATCATTCCTTCCCACTAGAAGCCTTTTGGACCCAAAACATACCATCAACTATTCAGTAGGTGAGGGTACAACTCCTTCACCTTCTCGATCTACAACCATTTGGCTTTAGAAGGATTTTGTCCCTTGAGTCCCACTCTAAGGTATTCGACATTCCCTCTCTTCGAAGTCCTGGTTCTTCTGTGAAGTTTGAGATCCTACTGTAATTCATCAAGATATTATGACAATAAATAATCTATTGATGGCAGTTGAACATGATATCCTTGATCATCAATCAAAGGAGGCTCAAACAATCTCAAATTATCAACATTAACAACAAAGTATATTTGCATATAAGGAGGAAAATCAAGCATAAATGCAATGTTACCAATCTTTTCCAGAATTTTAAAAGGAACATAATGGATTGGCTTAAGATTTTTACGCCGTAAGGCGTTTCCCTCTGAAATGAACTCCCCTAAAACGCCTTTCTGTCTTAATGTTAACCGTTAGATCTATTGTTAGACGATGCAACCATTATCTGTCGGTATCTCTACCCACTTGGTCTGTCATGTACACATCCAACTCACTATCGGGCAAAGTTCAGTCGTTTCCTTCTTTGTGCTTCTTCCTCTCCCGGTGGCTGAGCAACTAAAGTTCCTCTGCAACTCTATTCTTTTCTGCCTAAGCTTCATTTGTCCTTCTCTCTTCTGCCTCAGCTTCAGCGTTCTTATTTTATGCTCCTTCTTCAGTGGCTTGCCTGATTCATTCACACCACACAATAGCCAATTCGCTGCAGAGGAGGGCCGCTTTTCTTCAATTTCTGAACTTTGAACCAATTCCTGGATGTCGTCATGTTCCTCTATTTCATCCTTGTTTACCAGAGATATTTCTCCCTTTCCCCTCTCCAAACAATCATGTTCTTCATGTGACCCACTTGGAACGCGTCCAATAGAAACTGCTAATTCATCTTCTAGTGATCCTTCTTAAACCCATTGTATAGCAGCCTTCTGCACCTCTACCTGTTTGGTTCCCTCTATTTTCTTTGTATCTGCAATAGCAACCAATCGCCCTCCCTTTCCCCTTATCTACCTTTCATGTACATTTCCTGCACTTGAGACACGTCTCCTTGTTAACTATGAATAATCCAAAGAACTTTCTGAAGTTGATTTTTTAATAGGTTTATCTGCCTTTTTTGCTTGGGGACTCTCAGTTTCTTTCAAATCTACAGTTTTACTTGGTTCTGTACTCGAAATAACAGCATCTACCTGTCTCTTGGCTGATATTTTCTTTTTTTCCTTTGAGGTGTACTCCTCATCCTCCAACTCTGGAACAGAAAACCATTCCTCACTATCTGGAGATTCAGTAGATGGTCTTCCTGAACCTGATTTCATAGTAGAGTTTTCTGAGTCCACATGCGAACTCCAACCCTTACTGCAAAGTTCTGCTATAGAGCTCCACAGCCCCCTAGAATGTCTTCCAACAATAATCTTTCCATCTGATTTGGAAGCATTTGAGTTACCTTCCTCCAATCCAGCAATGTTTTTTTGCAAATTGTCTGATGGCTCTTCAGAAGTCAATGTTTCAGAACCCCTTTCTTCTTTTTCATTACCTGAAGAATGTAGTTCCTTGGATTCTTCTCGTGAAGAGCACCCTGCAATAGCCCAGACTTCCTCTGAGGGACCTTCGGCAGCAAGATTCCCAGATAATAGCTGAGAATTGTGTGCTTGAGGGGGAGATTCCTCTGAAATTTTTTCATTCAATCCATGGTTCTCAGTTCCTTCAGCTGAAAACATTTCCAAGCTACATTTTGATTCATCAGAAAGTTTTCCAGATGTCGATTTCCCAAACATTGCCTATCTGTTCGTGTCTGTGGTGTATTTCTTCTTTTCCAGTTCTGTGGTCATTCCTAAGATCTCATTACTTGAAGATTTAGAACGGAGATCACCGGAAAACTGGGAAATTTTACTGCTTGTTTTATGGTCACTAGTGGATCTCATTTTCTCCACTTCTGTAGCTGAACTGAGGATGCCATTGCGAACCAATGTATAAGATGAAGTTTGCAACATATTCTCAGATGTATTATCAGCTTTTCCAGAGCTTGTAGTGGATTTATTTTTCTCTGCTACTAAAGCAGAAGTTTCACCATATACAGGTTTAGACGATGAAGTTTTAAACAATCTCTGGGAAGTTTTGTTGCCTTTCTCATAATCCACATTAGAGATCTTTTTATCCAGTTCTATCCCTGAGCTCAAGACATTGCTGCTTCCAGATATATGAGAGGATTCTTTGAAAACCTTCTGAGAATTACTATTGGAGATTGCCAGGAAACCCGATCTCTCAGATGCAGTTTTTGCATTCTCTTCTGTTGTGCCCCTTTCTTCCTCCAACTTGGCACTGGAACTTCTCCCATTTTTACTTATAAAATCATCCTGCTGTGGAAAAACCAACTTTTTAGTGGTGCTCTCAACTCTCTCTTGTTATTTCAACTTTGTAAGAGAACTCAACCCAGCAATCTCACTTGAATAATTTGACAGCATGCCAGGAGCCAGTTCTCCCCTCTCCTTTTGCAATATTTGAGCTAATTTCTTCCTTGAGTCCAACTCATCCTGTTGTCGGAAAACCAATGTTTTGGTGGTGTTCTCAACTGTCTCTCTTTTCGCAAATTTTGGATCCGAACTCCACCTAGCAGTATTCCCGGAATGATCAGATGACAAACTGGAAACCAATTTGCCTCTCTCCTTTTGCAATGTTTGTTCCATCAAATCCAATTTATCTGGTTTGAAAACCAACTTTTCAGTAGTGTTCTCAACTATTTCTTGCCGCACCATTTGATCTAGATGCTCCCTTGAATGTTCACCTAAGCCCGATCCTACACCAGAACTTTGCCCTTTTTCCAATGAACTTGTTTCATCCTTTCCAGAGTGTGACATAGAGACCTGTCTCATATTCTTAGAATTATTTGAAGGCAGCTGAAAACCAGATTTTTGGGTACTCCCTTGTACTGTTTCCTCCTGCTTTTGGAACTTCACGGCAGAAATACATTGCACATTTCTTCTCAAACCATCTAACATTTTTCTAGGACCAATTTTTTTAGTCTCATTGCCCACAGTTTCCTGTAGACGCTTTGTGGATCGACTTGAACTGTTTAACGATATATCAGAACCAAACTTCTCAGTACTCTTTTTAATAGTTTCCTCCCTCTTTTCGGGATAAACTGTAGAAGACCATCTCACACCACTGTCCAACTAATTCCATATTTTCCCCAAAGCAGTTCTCTCTACGCCATTTTCAAATGATCCTTCCTGCTTTTCCAATTCTAAAGCACAAATCCAGTTTAGCCTTCTGTTCTTGGATTCTAATGTAGAAATCCAATTCAGCCTGCTCTTCCATCCATTCAACGATGTATCTAAGCAGGACTTCTGGCATGTTCCTTTCTCACACAACAATGACTCTTTCTTAACATTTTCCTTCTGCGCAAAGCCGGTGAATTTATCCCACTTGTCCACGAACTCCAATTGTTCAAATCCCTTTCCAGCATTCTCTTTCTCCGTAGAACACGATGTCTGTTTCCCAACTCTTCCCCCAATTGTTCTTTTTGCATAACATGATTTCTCCTTCCAAACTACTCCTAACCCAGACACTGTCCCGAAGACTTCCGAAGATCTTAATATTTCCCTTCTCTTTGATCTCTGAGCCCTTCCGCGTCTATCTTCTATCAAGAAACTCAACATCTCCCGAACCTCCCCGCTTGGCTCATAACCTTGCAACCCTCCAATACATGCTTCTTCTTCCTCCTCCTCTTCTTTTTCCTCCCCCCATCCCAAACATCTGCAAATCCTGTCCTGGCATGGATATATAACACCAGCACACTTTTTATGTATGTGACAACCATTATTCCCTACAACTCTCCTATACCTAGAGCTACAGATCTGGGCAGACTGTCTCAACCCACATGAAACTTTTAAACACGGTGAAAAAGAGTGAATGCCAGTTGATGTTGGGGTTTGTTGTTGTAAAAAATGGTTGCAGCAACAGTCATTCAGATAACAGTCTATACTTCTTCCCCTCCTCAAACTTGTAGTTGATCTTATATGCATATACATTTTAGCTTCATAGGGGATTATATTAAATCAAAATTTCTACCAATATGGAATCTTATGAAACTGAAAGGGATCAGTACAAGCAAAAGGCATCTAGTGAATATAGACGTGAACTTACATTGAACTGCTTCTGGTTGATAACCTTCAACGACGAGAGAAGCTTTAATTGTTTTCTTCTACAACCCATAAACATTTAATATCTATTCACATTTTCCTGATGCATAACAATTAATCATAGCACTGTTGATGATAGATGCATCGTATATATGACCTTTTTTCTAGGACATGGATTACGACTTTAGACTTGTCGAAAGTCTCACAACTATTGCCTAGAATACTAATTGTAAGAGGAGATACTGAACTTGCTATGAATAACTCGACCTATGAGTACTTAGTGGGTTGTTCATGGGTCAACAATTTTTGACCTGTGGACTTGTCAGAAAACTCGTCACCTTCTTTTATATATCTGAGAGACTGAGTTTCTTTGCTTCATTTTCTTCTCTGTTTTTCCCTGATTTCTGCTCATCTCTCCTCAAGTTGTAGCTTACCTGATTTGAACTCACTTTTTTGCCTCTGCCAAGTTTTTTGTGAGCTGAGCCTGGTAACTGCAGTGTTTGGTCCCATCTAGGCATTTGTGTGATCTAGTGCACATCCTCCTTAGCACTCATCAGTTACAATTCAGGTGACAGGAAGCAGGAGAACACACCAATACAAACGTGGGAGTCCTTGCACGAATGCTGCATCAAGTTCTCTTTGTTGATTATGGTAGATGAATAGATGTGAAAATTTTCTCTGCTGCATTTGCATGTATGTGCATCATTGCATTGTTTCACTTCTCCATGCTGTTAGGAGTCAGGATTTAGGTTTTGGATTATCAACATATTATAGATATGCTTTTATCATGATTTTCCAGGATCTCCTTTAGTGCTTGTACTTTGTATTCTCACGGATGTATTTAGCAGTCCCATTGACCTATTTGTTGTTATTTGTTAGACATCAATAAAATTATCTTATCATATCTCTCCATCTAGACATAACTTGGTTTTCAAATCTAGAAGGAAAACAGGTTATTAATTGATTTGGCAATATATATAATTTTATTGTGACTTCTTCAATGCAGTGGTGCAAATATCTCTGATTGGTAAAGAGAAAAAACAGAGTAGAGACCTTGTTGTTGCTCAAGACTCACTATATATTTCTCCTGATATTTCCAGTTTCTACTAATATTTTCAGGTAGTGAATGATATATTAAGAATTCCTCAGTTCCAAGTTTATTCTTGCTGATATTTTCGGATAATTTTCAATATTTCCCCTGATATTTCCAATGAGTTTCTATTTGGACCCTTGGCAATATATTCCCTGAAATGTCATTTGCGTTAATGCTTCGATGTGTGTTTTTTAATGATCTACAAGATGATGTGAAATTGGTTGGGAGTCAATTCAGCTGTTATATTGTTTCCATTGGTTAACTGGTACTTTTGTGATTCTTAATTCATACTATGCATTCATAAATAACCAAATTAAACTATTTTGCATTGCATCTACTTGGCGTGATCACTAACATAAGATTTGATCTTGGGTCCCATGTTGTGTGAGAAATTTAAAATGGACAAATGCATCTTTCCTCAGTCACAAGCCCTAAGTAGAATACTATAAAGTTGAATTATCAGAGTCTAGAGACAACGTGTTCCCCCAGTTGTTTCTATCTAAAAACATTCCTAGAAAGGAAACATCCAGTAATTAGGGGGAAATGCTATTCCCACCAAAAAATCCAAAAAAATAAAAATAAAAAAATAATTAAAAAGGAAGGGGTTCTTCAGTAAATCATTGCCCTGTGATGTTGATCAGAGGAGAAATTTGTGATACTTGTATTTGTATAAATAATAGATCTGTACAATTAAACCGCTCTTCAGCAAATATATGAAACGTAAATGTTGCTTCTTTATAGAGAATAATTAGTTTCTCTTTTTAAGGTTAATATAGAGAAATATCTGATATTTGTTATTCAATTTGGGTAAATTTTCATTAGCGATGTATCTGGATGAAATGTATATTGCAAAAACCAATTTGATTTTGACTTGGTCAAGCTTAAAGCTCAATCATAACTCTGTGTTTATTAGTTATCCATGTTCTCACAAAGGCTTGGTCTGCACTGGTCACTTTACGTATGTTATATTTTTATATCTTGAAACTTCCTCCGTGGAGTTGTTTTTCTGCAAGAAAGAGGAGACATGCCAAGGTGTCTCTAGCGAAGATTTATATGTACTGTATTTTTCAGGTTACATCCATGTTTGGTAAGAGCTATCTATCTATCTATCCATGTCTTGTACTAGCTTGTGCTGTTGTGGGTATTAAAACTGTCATAGAGGCTTCAAAGTCCTTACCGGTGTTAGCACTAGGCATACATCCAGTAATGGATGCAATTTATGGTATCCTGGGACCTTCACCAGATGATTACATTATACTATTCAACGAAAGAGAAAATCCTGATCAAAGTCACATGAACCAGACTTAGCAAAAACTTGGCAAATCCAATGTGGAGAGTCAACTTAGTGACATGGCAAAAATTGTCGTATTAAAAATGTCAGGAAACACACACTGAAAAATATAAGGAATATAAGCCCAGCAGAACTTAAACTTATTTACCAAAACTGAGCCTGACCGACTCTGTCCAAGAGTTTTGGCAAAGGTTTGACTCTGCTCACTAGCTTGGAGAGTGGAATCAACTCGCTAGTACTCGCACAGTTATAAAGAGTCTTGTTTCTAATGTTGTGATAATTGTTCATACATTTCTGATCAATTCTGGTTGCTGCTGAAGAAACTTGAATCTGATGCAAATAAGATGCTATTCTACAGTTCAGTGTTGTGGAAGTCACAGATTAGTTGATGGGTTATGTCTGAAATCATTTAGTAGCACAGATTGTGATTCAGGCATTTTTTTCCCATTTTTTCAAAAATTCAGCAGCTGCTGCAGAAAAGTAACTTAAAAGGTGGATTTTCTCATTTTTATTGCACAATGACTTTTTGCTGAGCTTTTACCCAGTTAATGATTTCAAACCCTTGCTGTCTTTTTGCTGAGTCCAAGTAGTGCAACCCTATAACAGATATCTGAAACATACATAAATGCTTCTTCCTTAGCAGTGTTCCTTTTCCCTAAGGCATGGAACCATAAGAAGTTTTGGCTCCTATTAGGTGATAGGGTCCCAAATTGTGGGTGTTAGGGTTTCCAGACCTACTAGGTTTGACCCAACCATGGGGATGAAAGTCGGGTTGCCTACTGAAACACATGGATTCAAATTGGTGGTGAGTCAAACTTGATGTCAACAAGTTTAACTTGCTATGAATAACTCGACCTATGAGTACTTAGTGGGTTGTTTATGGGTCAACAATTTTTGACCTGTGGACCTGTTAGAAAACTCGCCACCTTCTTTTATATATCTGAGAGACTGAGTTTCTTTGCTACATTTTCTTCTCTGTTTTTCCTTGATTTCTGCTCATCTCTCCTCAAGTTTTAGCTTACCTGATTTGAACTCACTTTTTTGCCTCTGCCAAGTTTTTTGTGAGCTGAGCCTGGTAACTGCAGTGTTTGGTCCCATCTAGGCATTTGTGTGATCTAGTGCACATCCTCCTTAGCACTCATCAGTTACAATTCAGGTGACAGGAAGCATGAGAACACACCAATACAAACGTGGGAGTCCTTGCACGGATGCTGCATCAAGTTCTCTTTGTTGATTATAGTAGATGAATAGATGTGAAAATTTTCTCTGCTGCATTTGCATGTATGTGCATCATTGCTTTGTTTCACTTCTCCATGCTATTAGGAGTCAGGATTTAGGTTTTGGATTCTCAGCATATTATAGATATGCTTTTATCATGATTTTCCAGGAGCTCCTTTAGTGCTTGTACTTTGTATTATCACGGATGTATTTAGCAGTCCCATTGACCTATTTGTTGTTATTTGTTGGACATCAATAATATTATCTTATCATATCTCTCCATCTGGACATAACTTGGTTTTCAAATCTGGAAGGAAAACAGGTTATTAATTGATTTTGCAATATATATAATTTTATTGTGGCTTCTTCAATGCAGTGGTGAAAATATCTCTGATTGGTAAAGAGAAAAAATAGAGTAGAGACCTTGCTGTTGCTCAGGACTCACTATATATTTCTCCTGATATTTCCAGTTTCTCCCAAGATTTTCAGGTTGTCAAGGATATATTAAGAATTCCTCAATTCCAAGTTTATTCTTGCTGATATTTTCGGATAATTTTCAATATTTCCCCTGATATTTCCAATGAATTTCTATTTGGACCCTTGGCAATATATTCCCTGAAATGTTATTTGCGTTAATGCTTCGATGTGTGTTTTTTAATGATCTACAAGATGATGTGAAATTGGTTAGGACTCAATTCAGCTGTTATATTGTTGCCATTGGTTAACTGGTACTTTTGTGATTTTTAATTCGTACTATGCCTTCATAAATAACCAAATTAAACTATTTTGCATTGCATCTACTTGGCGTGATCACTAACATAAGATTTGATCTTGGGGCCCATGTTGTGTGAGAAATTTAAAATGGACAAATGCATCTTTCCTCAGTCACAAGCCCTAAGTAGAATACTATAAAGTTGAATTATCAGAGTCTAGAGACAATGTGTTCCCCCGATTGTTTCTATCTAAAAACATTGCTAGAAAGGAAGGAGCCAGTAATTAGGGGGAATATGCTATTCCCACCAAAAAATCCAAAAAAATAAAAATAAAAAAAAATAATTAAAAAGGAATGGGTTCTTCAGTAAATCATTGCCCTGTGCTGTTGATCAGAGGAGAAATTTGTGATACTTGTATTTGTATAAGTAATAGATCTGTACAATTAAACCGCTCTTTAGCAGATATATGAAACGCCTATGTCGCTTCTTTATAGAGAATAATTAGTTTCTTGTTTAAGGTTAATATAGAGAAATATCTGATATTTGTTATTCAATTTGGGTAAATTTTCATTGACGATGCATCTGTATGAAATGTATATCACAAAAACCAATTTGATTTTGGCTTGGTCAAGATCAAGGCTCAATCATAACTCCGTGTTTATTAGTTATCCATGTTCTCACAGAGGCTTGGTCTGCACTGGTCACTTTACGTATGTTATATTTTTATATCTTGAAACTGCCTCCGTGGAGTTGCTTTTCTGCAGGAAAGAGGAGACACGCCAAGGTGTCTCTAGGGAAGATTTAGAAGATTTAGATGTACTGTATTTTTCAGGTTACATCCATGTTTGGTAAGAGATATCTATCTATCTATCCATGTCTTGTATTAGCTTGTGCTGTTGTGGGTATTAAAACTGTCATAGAGGCTTCAAAATCCTTACCGGTGTTAGCACTAGGCATACATCCAGCAATGGATGCAATTTATGGTATCTTGGGACCTTCACCAGATGATTACCTTATACTATTCAACTGAAGAGAAAATCCTGATCAAAGTCACATGAACCAGAATTAGCAAAAACTTGGCAAATCCAATGTGGAGAGTCAACTTGGTGACATGGCAAAAATTGTCTTATTAAAAATGTCAGGAAACACACACTAAAAAATATGAGGAATATAAGCCCAGCAGAACTTAAACTTATTTACCAAAACTGAGCCTGACTGACTCTGACCAGGAGTTTTGGCAAAGCTTTGACTATGCTCACTAGCTTGGAGAGTGGAATCAACTCGCTAGTACTCACACAGTTATAAAGAGTCCTGTTTCTAATGTTTTGATAATTGTTCATACAATTCTGATTGCTGCTGAAGAAACTTGAATTTGATGCAAATAAGGTGCTATTCTACAGTTCAGTGTTGCGGAAGTCACAGATTAGTTGATGGGTTCTGTCTGAAATGATTTAGTAGCATAGATTGTGATTCAAGCATTTTTTTCCCATTTTTTCAAAAATTCAGCAGCTGCTACAGAAAAGTAACTTAAAAGGCGGATTTTCTCATTTTCATTGCACAGTGACTTTTTGCTGAGCTTTTACCCAGTTAATGATTTCAAACCCTTGTTGTTTTTTTGCTGAGTCCAAGTAGTGCAACACTATAACAGATATCTGAAACATACATAAATGCTTCTTCCCTAGCAGTGCTCCTTTTCCCTAAGGCGTGGAACCATAGGAAGGTTTGGCTCCTATTAGGTGACAGGGTCCCAAATTGTGGGTGTTAGGGTTTCCAGACCTGCTGGGTAAGACCCACCCATGGGGGTGAAAGTCGGGTTGCCTGCTGAAACACATGGATTCAAATTGGTGGTGAGTCAAGCTTGATGTCAACAAGTTTAACTTGCTATGAATAACTCGACCTATGAGTACTTAGTGGGTTGTTCATGGGTCAACAATTTTTGACCTGTGGACCTATCAAAAAACTCGCCGCCTTCTTTTATATATCTAAGAGACTGAGTTTCTTTGCTTCATTTTCTTCTCTGTTTTTCCCTGATTTCTGCTCATCTCTCCTTAAGTTTTAGCTTACCTGATTTGAACTCATTTTTTTGCCTCTGCCAAGTTTTTTGTGAGTTGAGCTTGGTAACTGCAGTGTTTGGTCCCATCTAGGCATTTGTGTGATCTAGTGCACATCAGGAACTCCTTTAGTGCTTGTACTTTGTATTCTCACGATTGTATTTAGCAGTCCCATTGACCTATTTGTTGTTATTTGTTGGACATCAATAAAATTATCTTATCATATCTCTCCATTTGGACATAACTTGGTTTTTAAATCTGGAAGGAAAACAGGTTATTAATTGATTTGGCAATATATATAATTTTATTGTGGCTTCTTCAATGCAGTGGTGCAAATATTTCTGATTGGTAAAGAGAAAAAACAGAGTAGAGACCTTTTTGTTGCTCAGGACTCACTATATATTTCTCCTGACATTTCCAGTTTCTCCCAAGATTTTCAGGTTGTCAATGATATATTAAGAATTCCTCAGTTCCAAGTTTATTCTTGCTGATATTTTCGGATAATTTTCAATATTTCCCCTGGTATTTCCAATGAGTTTCTATTTGGACGCTTGGCAATATATTCCCTGAAACGTTATTTGCGCTAATGCTTCGATGTGTGTTTTTTAATGATCTAAAAGATGATGTGAAATTGGTTGGGAGTCAATTCAGCTGTTATATTGTTGCCATTGGTTAATTGGTACTTTTTTTATTCTTAATTCATACCATGCCTTTATAAATAACCAAATTAAACTATTTTGCATTGCATCTACTTGGCGTGATCACTAACATAAGGTTTGATCTTGGGTCCCATGTTGTGTGAGAAATTTAAAATGGACAAATGCATCTTTCCTCAGTCACAAGCCCCAAGTAGAATACTATAAAGTTGAATTATCAGAGTCTAGAGACAACATGTTCCCCCGATTGTTTCTATCTAAAAACATTCCTAGAAAGGAAACAACCAGTAATTAGGGGGAAATGCTATTCCCACCAAAAAAATCCAAAAAAATAAAAAATAAAAAAATAATTAAAAAGGAAGGGGTTCTTCAGTAAATCATTGCCCTGTGCTCTTGATGAGAAGAGGAATTTGTGATACTTGTATTTGTATAAGTAATAGATATGTACAATCAAACCGCTCTTCAGCAGATATATGAAACGTAAATGTTGCTTCTTTAGCACAATTCTTTCTCCCATAGGCTATGGAACTGCAAGACGGTTAGACTCTGTGAGTTGACAGAGTCCTATGTTTTCTGCATCCCCTTTAGCCATTTGTTGTATGATTTAGGGCACTTACTCCCCAGGAATCATTAGTTACAACCTACATTCCGAGAAGTACTAGACCCGACCAATGTTGTCCTTACAATATATTGGTTTTTCACAGGTGAAGATGTGTGGAGATCCTTGAACTGATGCCATATTAGTTGTGATTTATTTAGGTAGTTACTGGCATTTTATGACTTGCCAATGGAAAAAAAAAAAAAAAAAAAAAAAAAAAAAAAAAAAAAAAAACATAACTTATTTTGTTATTTTAATTGTAATTTTTATTAATATAAAGGTGTATGTTTTTATTTTTTTTTTATAATTTAATTATATTTAAATTAAAAAAAAGTAGTTACTTTGTGGTTTTTAGTGAACGTTAACCACCATCATCATCAAATGTGAGAACTAGTTTATATTTTTCAAAATTCAATATTAAATTAACGATAAAGAACAATAATATGAAAACTAGTTCATACTTTTCAAAATTGAATAATTAAATTAAACAATAAAAAATAATAATTATGCTTTTGCTTGAATGTAAAAACTAATTCATATTTTTTAAAATTCAATAATTAAATTAATATTAGGTAAAAAATGCTAATTATACAACTTTGTTCAAAATAATATACACTTTACCAGAGTTATTAATATATATGAGTTAATTGTGAACCTCTCAACTTATCCATTTATAGACATAATGATATAGATTGTTACATTACTTTTATTTTGATCATTGTCTTATTAGTGAGGTGTTTCTTTTCTTTTGAAATTAACCTTACGAAATGTAAATGTGATGCCAATAATCAGAGGGATCTTAATAAGAAATTTAATATTCCAAGAAGAGGAGGTAGTAGTAGATTCTAATAAATTAGCAATGCAACAACATAAATGTTTGCAACAAATTTAGAGAGATCCACCTTGTTGAATAATGCACACACTACATGGATAATGGATTTCCGCACTTTATGCCTTACGGCGTTTTGTTTGCAACATCTGGTGCAAATGCTAGTTATCTTTCCCTTGAAGTCTCTCTTTGCTAATATATAACCAAACTTTGTCTCCAACTTGAAATTTGTGATCAATACTATGTTTGTCATGCCTTGCCTTGTTACTATTTTGATTTTTCTCAAGTTGTTCCTGCACTATGTGATGTATCAACTAAATTTTCTTTATGAACTTCCTTGCCTTATCGATGTCACTGTGACGATCGATGGCGACATATTTCTCAAAGATGAAGTCCAATGGCGATCTTGGCAAGTACCCAAAACATGCCTCAAATGGCAATTTGTTTGTGGAAGACTGCTTTTCCATGTTGTATGCATGTTGTATGTAATGCAATTGTTCATCCCACAACTTGGGATGTTTGCTACAATATCCTCTAAGAATATGAATGATTGTTCTATTGACCACCTCAATTTGTCCATCTATTTGCAGATGAAAGGCTGTACTCTTCTTCAACTTTGTGTCCATCATGTCCCACAAATTTGACCAAAAATTCCCAACAAATTGAGAATCTCAATCACTTACAATGGAATTAGGAAGACTAAAATGAACCCAAATGTTTTGGAAGAAAAGATGAGCTGTTTGTTTAGCTGTAATTTGATTTTTACATGGTTTTAGAATACACGTTTTCCTAAACCTGTCTACAACTACATATAAGTAATCATGACCTTTCCTTGAAAATGGAAGACCTCCTACAAAATCCATTGAGATACTCTCCCATGGACGTGAAGGTATCGGAAGTGGAGTGTACAATCCTAAATTCCTATTACTGGGCTTACTTGTTGCATAAAAGAACATCCTCTAATGAAACGAGATACATTATCAAACATGTGTGGCCAATAAAAATACCTTTAGAGATACACTACTATCTTGCCTACACCAAAGTGTCCAACAACCAATGAAGTGTGTACCTCCCTTATGATACTATTTATCTCTCCCTGTGGAATACACAACTTACCAAAGTGATACAACAAACTGTTATGTACATGATAATCCAACTCTTCAATTTGGTTTCCTTGAATCAAGCTTACATACACATATCGAAAGTCATTATCATATGCATATTGCTCAATGTAACTTCCATGCAAAACATAATTATGCTTGATTATAATAGATGAATTTACAATATGACTTGAAAGCTTATAAACTACCTTATTGTAGATTCCCTTTTTGTACCCGATAACCAAATGAAAATGTTGTAGAAAACCCATCCATCTGAAATGTCGTGATTATTGTAGCTTTGATTTTGACTGTAAGTACTGCAATGTTTGATGGGTTGTATGGAGAATGGTCTCCTTTCCCATCAAGTATTGTTTCCATTTTTTGACACTTTATAGCAATGCATAAAGTTCTTTGTCGTAAGTGGGATAGTTAATTACAAATCCATTAAAAATTTCAGAATGAAATGAAATCGGCTTACCATGCTGCATAAGCACTGCTCCCATAGGGTAATCACTAGCATCTGATTGAATCTAAAATGGCTTTCTAAAATTTGGAAGAGCCAATACCAGTGCTGAACTGATATTTTGCTTCAAAGAATCAAATCCTTTATGTTGTACATATCCCCAATGGAATACTTTTGTGACACTAATTAATGCATGTAATGGTGTTGCAATGGAAGAAAAATTAGCAATAAATTTCCTCCAATATTGCGCTGCCCCTAAAAAGCTTCTTACGTTTGTAGCTATATTGGGCTTGGGCTAATTCATAATGACCTCAACTTTCTAGGGGTATATCTTCAACTCACCTCCCCAACAATGTGTCACAAATACACTAAATAAGTCTTTCCAAATTCACACTTTGACATCTTTAAAAACAATTGTTCTTTTCTCAAGACATCAAATACTTTTTTTTACATGCATGACATGTTCATCTATGGATTTGCTGAATATGAGAATATCATCTAAGTACAAAATGACAAAGTCATCTAGAAATGGTCTCAATACATCATTCATAACTCTCATGAAAGTAGCTAGAGCATTTGTAAGACTGAAAGGAATAACAATGCACTCAAACAATCCTTGTTTATTTTTAAATATGGTTTTCCAAATGTCCTCTTTAGCTATTCTAACTTGATGATAACCACTTCGTAAGTCTAACTTAGTGAAATACTTTGCATACCTAAACTGATCAAGAAAATCATCAATTCTTGGGAGTGGATAACAATTATTTACCGAGATTTTTTTCAATGCATGGAAATCCACACACATACGCCAAGTCCCATCCTTCTTTGGCACAAAGACAATGGGTGAACTACATGGTGAAGTAGATGGGCATATGATACCTTTGTTCGAAAATTCTTGAATTTACTTCTTGATGTCCATGCTCTCCATAATCAACATGTGATACATGCCAATGTTTGGAAGTGGAGCATCCTGTTGTAGCTATATTGCATGTTTGATTCTCCTCTTGGGAGGTAATGCATTTGGTTCCTGAAACATCTCACCATGCTTGCCTACCACATCAAACAAATCAGATTTTAATTTTTCATCACCACCTTCAAAAGGTTCATAATCGATATCATTCTTTTTCTTGGTCATGAGAAGCACACAATTTTACTTGCATTTACTAGTCTCTTCATCTGCCCTGCATTAGCCAAAGAAATGTTCGACTTTTTGTGATGGGCTCTCACAAGTACTCCACCCCAATCTTGAGAACAAGTATTTTTTCTCATGGCGATAAAATAATTCTTTCATACAAATAAGGACTGCCCAAAATGATTCCTTATATGTCAAATGTAACTACATCTAACTCAACTTCATCAATGAACTTTTCAGTAATAGTGAAATTGAATAAACATTTCCTTATAACCTATAAATTTTCATTATTGACTATCCAACCCAATGGATATGGTTTATGATGAGGTAGAGTTTCAAGGTTAAGATGTTTGACCAAGTCTTCTGAAATTAAGTTTGATTGTGACCCACTATCAAATAATGCATCAATCTTTGTATGATTTGAAATTACCCTTACATGAAACAACTCTATTCTTGATTCTTCATTTGGAGTGTTGTTTTTTACTCTGTGAGGAACTAGTTCTTGCAACAATTTCTTTTCCTTTTGTGACCATGGCTGAAAGCTTGGTCTCATAACTAGAATCTGATCCAAGGTCATGTTGTGTGGTAGCAGTTGTATTTGGTTTTCCCTTATTGTTTTGTTTCTTAGGCCTTAGTTCGGGATGCAATTTCCAACAATGGGCTTCATCATGCCGAACATTGGAACAATGTTGGCATATGGTTTTCTCCCCTTCTTTCTTCACACTTGCATTCTTCTTTCCCTTCCATTTTCCTCCCTTCTCTTTCTCCTTACCCTTGAATGTCTTCTTCTTACTACCCTCTTCCTGAATGTTCTTTCCCCTTGCTTGAAGGTGCGTGGTTTGCACACACACCTCATCAAAATTTCTTGGATTAAACATAAGGATAGTATGTTTCAAATAGGAACGTAAACCCCAATATATTTCAACAGTATATATTGGGAATTCAAGTTTACTCCTAACAACAAAGCCCTCTTTCTAAACTCCTGGGAATAGTCTTGGATTGTTTGGCCTTTGAGCTGCCTAAAATTTTTCCCATTCATAATGGCTTTTTGCATATAGGCTAAAGGGTAAAATTATCTTTTAATTGTATAAACAAATTCAACCCAAGAAATGGATATGTTGCCATGCATTCACATTTCCTCTTGAGTCTTTGCTTCCCACCAGACTAATGTTTCTCCTTCTAGTCTCAATGAAGCCAATTCGATATTTATGTCATCTTCTTGAAGGTTCTAAATTTTGCAATATACCTCCAATTGTCGAATCCAATTGTCTAACTTATTTGCATTCACCTCAGCATTGTACATGCGAAGTTCAAAGTTAATGTCCAATTTGAGTAAGGGAGTTTTTACTTTTGGGGTTTGGGAATGAGTATGGACTGTTTTGGTGGTGGAAGTCGAAGATGTTGTTGTCTGAGATGTTGAGGATGATGAAGATGATGAGGAAGATGAAGATGGTGGAGATGGAGGAGGATTTCCTCCATTACCCTTTGAATCCTTCTTATTATGTTTTTTATCTCCTGAGCTTCCTTCTCCACGTGGAGGCTTAGAACTCTCTCTAGCCATTCTAGTGTTCCTCTCTTCATAGAAGACTCTAACCATATTATTCAAGTCATAGAAATATTTCTTGAATGCTTCCTCTTCTAAAAGACCTTCAGTCTCTCTTGCTCTTGACATGATGGCTGTGGATTCAAGCTCAGTTTCTGGTACTGCTTATACCTCTTCAATTCAATTAAAGGCAAAACTTGAGGTGTTTCAAGTGCAGTTGGAATTGGAACTTTAGGTGGAGGTTATGGCCTTGTGGCTCTCCTTCTTTTGGGTATTACCTCAGGAGTTGCAACCAACAATTTCCCTTCTCCTTTCTACAACTTTAACCTTGTAAGAATCACAATTTCGCAACCATTAAAACCCTACTTGCAGAAAACTCAAGCGATCAAGAAAATAAACCTTTGCTCCGATACCAACTTTATATTTTATTGAACGTTAGTTTTCTTGTGCTAATTTCAATTACAGATTTATAAACAAATGCTTGTCCATTTCTTCCTATGCATGGTTCTCTTATGGTGTTTGTTATTGGAAATAGGTAAATTTTATCTTACGGTGTTTGTGATTGGAAGCAGCAATGAAAAGTATAGCAAACCGTCAACATGAAAAATTAACACAGTGTTTTGATGTAGGATTTCACCCCTCATGTGATACATCTCCTTGGTCCAGTGTCGATGGCTTAGGCCTTTGTATTATCTCAATATGAAAAAAAGTGTTGTTTACAAAGCTTTATTACTCCTGATATCTATTGCAATGTGTTCAGAATGTCAAAAATAACTAGGAACACCTTTTCCTCAGCTCAATTTGGTCAAAAAATGCTCTATTTATGACTAAAACTATCTTTCCCTAGAAAAGCTCCTCTAAAACTGGAGCAACTCTAGTTAAGCCCACTAAATTTGGAGAAACCTCTGAATTTGGTGGTACCACCAAAAGCGCCGCCAATTTAAACTCAAATTTAATTAATGTTAAACTGGGGATTGATTATGGTAAGCACAATTAACTAGAGGTTACTGGAGGATTATTGCATTAATCGTGGTTTTCGTAATCGTTACCCCGACGGATTGGAGGAACTAGACACATGGCGGATTTAACTATTGTGGTTACCGTTAGCGCTGACTGCCTGTTCAACTATCCACAAACCTAACCGCAATTGATGGAGTTTGGTATGCTCACATGTATTGCATTAACCGTCGCGGTGTTGGTTTATGTTGGAGCCGCTAGATGTTAACGTTAATAGTTTTTTGCGGTGGTTGGTGTGTTCACATGGAGAGGGCTGGCCCATGGCCTAACCCTCCTAAGCTCCAACCTTAAACACTTTAAACTTTAAATAGATGTGAACCACGTTATGGTTAAGAACCAAATGGTAGCGGAGATGATTAAGAGCTTTAGTCTATAGGGAGGAGGTCACTGTTTCAAAACCCGATGCCTCCATAAAAATTTTACCACTGCACATAAATGGTCCTTTGGGGAGGGGCACGTGGTAGCCTTCATGCTTGCCACTTGTCCCCTCCTCATTGGTCCTATTCTAAACCAATCATAATTTGCCACGTCACCTCCAGTAATAACCAATACAAATCTGACACTTGGCGAGATCTGACTGAATGTTGACCACAGTTGACCTTGCAGTACGGATTGCTGACTGTGTATTTTTTTAAATTTCTCTTGTTTGGCAAACCAGACATAACTCAATAACTTCCTCATACGAACTCGATTTTCGGTGAAACGAGTTGTGTTAGGATCGTATTTCTGAGATGGACACAGTTATTTAGGTTGCGAGCCATTCTCAAAACTTTGATTTTTGAGCTAAATACTAAGTGCCCGATCACACCACACCACCCTAGATATCTTTGTAATCACTATGAAATGACTTACGAAATAATGATAAGGATTGTGGTTTTAATGGTTGATGGCATTCAAATTTTGGACATTTTTGTGGGAACTACCTTTACCAACCTATTCGCATAAGGTAATGATGGAATTAAGCAACCAATTAATGACACTAGCATGTCTCGTGTGCTATGAGATTACGTTGATACAATACCGAGGGTGATAAGGAAGAAGCATAACTCATTTTCAATAAGGATACTCTACTTTCAATTTTCAATGTAAAGGGAGATAATTGAGTTTTGAGAGTGCCTCCTAGAACTTCTTCATAGTTTAGAGGACTTTCTATGTTTTCTCACCCTCATATATGTATAAGTTTATAGTCAAATCTTTGGAATTAGTCCTTGGCATTATTGGCCTTTCTATCCTCTATTATGAATTAGGTATCTCTATTAGTTAAACTTAGGATGCATGCTCTGGCCTTCGCCTCTTGTCTTAGTCTTAAGCTTCTTTTTCATCACACACAGAGGTTCAATGATCTCGAGATATATAGTTATCATAATTCCACAATACTGAGAATTATATTGTCAAGGGGTAGTGTATTATAAGAATCAAGGAAAATCCTGCACTTAGCAATGAGAAAAATCATATGCGCATCATTATCATGAGAAAAATTCACAATGCATATAGGAGGAACTTAATGAAGCAAGGTAGGAAATCAAGAGCAGGTGTAAGTGATTATCAAACATGGACATCAGTGAGAGGTCTCCTCTTGGAAACCAGAGATGAGTTACACCAGGGGTTGGCACAATCAATACATCCACACAGTTGATTTATATTAGCATCTGAATGATCTATTAGCATGGGTGCTACTAGATAGGAATGAAGTCAAGGAGTAAATCCTATTAATGTTGGTTATGATACAAATTTATATGAAGTATATAGATATTCACTTGCAAGGAATCAAAGACTACTTAGGCATCCCTCTAGACCTAGGAAGCTCCTAGAAGCATGAAAAATAACCAATTGAGGTGGAGCATTTGAGCTCATACTAGCCTTATGCTACATTGATACAAGTCTCATTCTTTCTTTGGACCTTGTGATTTTTAGTTTACTTAAATAAATTTGAGTGTGCTTGATATTATTCTCTCCATAATCCTAAATATAAGATCCATGTGGAGAAATGAAAATGTTCAATAAATAAAAATTCAAGTGATGATAATGTAAATAATAATTTTCATCTTAATGTTGATAGAGATTATCTTAGATAGAAAATCCAATAAATTGAAAATGCTTTACAACAAAAGTTACAGAAGGATTTGAATTGTAATGTTGATGACAAAACTCAACAATAGGAAATTGAGGTAAGCATAGGTATGTATATATATTATAATATGTCCATGAAATAGATATTTGAAATTCAACATATTTAAAGTATTTTTTTCATAATTTTATAGGATTGGTAATGAATAATTCATTTAGCTAGCTTACCTTCAAGTGACTCTAAACCACTCTCATCCACCTAAAGTCATTTTGAGGTTCCTCATTGTATAATCTCTAATCGAGGTAGGGGTTGTTAGTGTCAGTCTTTGCAGCCTTCCTCCAGTGATCAAATATGCTCTTACAAGGTTATTTTAAGGTGTCAAGGTCAAATTTTGTCATTTCAGTGAGTCTTCAAGCAAAATTTGGTCACTAGGTATTAGGTCTAGGGTTTGCTTTTACTCCTTCCAAAGTTGTCCAAATGTCGGTCCATGTCACCATTCAGATGAGTGTGCCATCATTTAGAGGGTTTTCATCATCATGTCAAGTTCCACTAGGTCATTTTACACCTTATTCATGCTTCAGTTGCGCCTAGGTAAAGTTCATTTCCCTCTCCTAGGGTTTTGAAGGTAATTTCTCTTCGATGGTCAAATCATCAGAAAAACTTGTATCCTAATGTTCATACACCTTCCTCTATCCTTAACGTACCTTATTAAACACTTCCCATCACTGAGATCCCCCAAATTCCTCATTTTCGCACAAACCCTAGTTTCTTGCTACAACTTGGCAATTTTCTAGGCTAGGCCTGTGTTTTTCCCTTTTGGACCCCTTCCCCTCACTAAATTTCTAAGATTCCACTTTCCCCTGATTTCTAACATCCCTCCCCACCTAGCAAAATTTCCTCAAGAATTTAGAATCCCCTTATCCCCTTCATTTCACTTCATTTCGACAAATCCCCTGTTCCACACATCGGGGTAGGTTTTACTCCAATGATGTTTCTAAGCAATAAAAGATGAATTTATGAAAACGGAGAGAGGTTTTTCTCCACAACAGGCGAAGGAAGAAAAACCTTATTCACTTTTTATACAGGTGTCATAGTTTTAGAGAAATGTCAAAAATACAGTCGCCTCAAGAGAATTGATGCACCTCTAAAGTGACCTTGGGAAAATCAAGTTTTCTCCTAGCTTGGTTGGCCAAATGACTTGTTTTATAAGTCAAATGATCACCAGACACAACTATCTTTCCAATGAGCTATCATGAGCTCAATTTTGAGTTGAGGAAGGCATTCCAAAGTTGACTACAACAGCACTCTGCCTTTAGGCAGCCTCATTTAGCACATTTTGTCCAGTCTTGAGAGCTTTGATTTTTGATAGGGCAAATGAACTCCAAATTGCAAAAATTATAGTTGGGTTGGAAAGAAGACTCAAATAAATTTCTAACAAGCTATCCCGTGCCCATTTTGGACATCGGGAAGGCCTCCAAAAGTCTCCTGTAAAAAGTGCTACGCATAGGGAAGGCGCAGCACATTGGGCAGCAATTTCCAGTGTAAATTTACACTGGTGCGGTGCATAGGGAAGGCGTGGCACATTGGGCTAAAAATCCCGATTTCTCTCAAAAACCCCCTCAAATTTCCAAAATCATTCGACTCTTCTAGTGTGCAAGTAATTTAAGCCCTCTTCCTTGCTAGTGAAGGAGTTTTTCATACAATTTATGGTGGTTGTGTAAAAGAAAATTCAAACCCTAATACCTTGCAACTTGTGCTCACAAACAAGTGCTTAGGGTTTGTAGTTGGTGTTTTTGTTGCCAAATTCCATTCCCTCACTTCCACAGTCTTTGTTTCCCACATTCACTTTCTAGTTTCATCCCCATATCCCTAATTCCCATATCCCTAAATTCACTAACCCTATATTCCTAACTCCCACTATCTTAAACCCTAGCTACACATTCCTAAACCCTAATTGTTATCCTAAAGTCTAAAAACTATCCCTAAAACCCTTCTATTCCCCAAATTCTAGTCAGCAACATTTCTAAAACCCCTCTTACCCTCTCTCTCCACAGTCCCTCATACATTCTTACCCTTGGAAGCAGAAAACTAAAATCACCATAAATCTCATCAAGAAACCTCGCACATTAGCAAGCATCGGGAGTCTTGGCTCGAGAGATTAAACATCCACTTAAAGGGACTACTGGACAAGGCCGACAGAGACAAAGCATTGCTGAGACACATGGCTTTCCACTACATGGCACGGAACAAGGTTTGCAAGGCACGAATAAGGAATCTAAAGGCAAAATTAAAGAAGGCATTAAGGAAGCAAAAGAGGCCAAAGGAGCATGATCATCTTTGGATATTGGTCAAAGCCTCTTTAGCTTAGCATGACACTTAATTAAGAAGAACCAGCCCAAATTTCAAGAAATTTGGGGCATTTTTGACATTTTGACAAATTTTGGCACAAAAAACAGGGTTTTTCTCCCTATAAGTCGCGCCACATGGCGTGCGCTTTTTCTAGGGAGCTCCAAATCACAAAAAGTTTACATTTCTGGATTTGGCATGAAAAATCATGGTTTCTTGTGCATGGCCAAGAAATTTGGGCAGGTTTTGAGTCCTCGAGAGGCCAAAAACACTCAAAAAATGACCTCACTGCCCCTATTTTGACACACAGGAAGCAGTCTTTGGCGATTGAAGTTTTGGAGGGGCAAATGACCTGCAAATTTAGAAATTCCACTTGGGTTGGAAATTAGATAGGTAGGGCTTTCTAACAAGCACACTTGGGCTCAATTTGGACTTCATAAAATGCCTCAAAATCAGCTCCAATTTGGCGCGATTCATACAAAGTTTGGGGCGGCGCATAGGGAATTTTGGCCTATTTTTCACTGTTCAGCTCAGCAATTCGCCCAATTTTGACCAGTTTTGCTTCTTGATGTTATTCTTGACTTTTCATGATGTAATTTGGAAAACACGGTGTAATATTGGCACATTTTTACTTGTTCTGGAAGATTCATTCACCAAAAGGTGAAAATGTGAGTGAATGAATCAGTTTCCTAGCATATAGGGGTAAGTTGTTTGACTATCTAGATTTCAGTTCCATGTTTAGAATTAGTTCAAATAGCTCCTAGAATGATGAGCTCCACCCCTAGAGGCAAGGGAATAGGTTTGGCTTGTCTATATTATGTAATTTCTAAGTCATTTTCAGGGTTGGATACTTGGGATTGCTTGGCACTCTATTGTACATTTCATTTCTGCAATTTTGGCAAAGGAAAGACCAGGGTTTTGCAGCACTTGTTGGGATCCTTGTGGCTCTGTGTTTGGATGGTGGTTTTCTCCATGTATTTGTAAGTTCATTAATGTTTATGTATGTCATTTCCCTTCTCTTTGCTTCACAAATTAAACAAATGAGTACTTAAGGTGGAATTCATAAACTGCTATGCTTTGCCTTTGACTTTTGTTTAGTTTTATATGTTCTCTTCAGTTTGTAGAGGATCCTTGATATAATCTTGCCCTCTTCAGCTTCTCAGCAATCCTTTCTATTCATTCATTCAATTTAAGGCATCCTAAGCATTTCTTTCCTCGCCCCAACTTGAACTTTGCAAGAACTAGCCCTCATCCCCAGACCCAAAATTTGCCTATCCCATTTTTCCAACAAAACCTCCAAAAACTCAAATCATAACTTTGCACTTCATACCTATCCTAAAATTATCTTTTATTACAGTCATCTCAAGCCCCATCGATTTTCTTTGCCGAGATTGACTCGGAGAGAGCCCTCTCCTGTCCTCGTAGGGCTAGCTACGAGGCTGAGCATGGTTTGATGTGGACCTAGATCCTTGTCTTTTCAGCCTGACGAAAATCTAGGCTCTAACATAGTGGCGACCATACTGGGGAAGAAAATGGTTTGCTTGTTGACGTCATTTGTTTTATAAGCTACAAACGGAGCCTAAAGTTATGCTAGGTAGCCTTCGAAATGCTTTTGCTTTGCATTAGCGCAAGTAGATAAGCACTGCTTCCGTCAATCTCCAGTCTAGCTTGTGAACGTGACACTTGACTTGTGAATTACCCCCAGTACATCATATCATTCTAGACTTTGGGTGATGAGTCTAGAATTCGATAGGCTGAAATCATTCACCTGGCGACTTCATTCACTGAAAAATCCAGAGATCAATGCTTCATGGTGACTCCACTGCAGGAAGATTAGTAGCTTTAAGATTTTGAAGATGGAATGAGTTGCAAAAAGATACGCTCCTATGAGCCGAGATCACATCCCAGGTTTTCCAAATAAAATTCCAAAGGTAAATTAGCAAAGGAATTTGCCTATGTTTAAAGATGATAATAGGAAGGATGTTGCTTTACATCTGGTTAGATTTCACATGCATATTCGCAAGTTGAAGGTTGATTTTCCTGAAGATTGCTTGATGAAGATATTCCTGGCCACTCTGGAAGGTGAAGCCCAATCTTGGTATGAAAATTTGTCGCCTGCTTGTATTTACTGTTTAAAGGATTTTCATTCCATGTTCTTTGAAAGGTATAAAGAATCTTATCCATCATTAAATTTGGTTCAGAATTGTTGCAAACATGTTTATAATTTTATTAAACATCTTGAGAAAGTTTATGAAGATGATGACTTCATGGATGATGAGACCATGGAAGCCCTGTACGAAAATCCATTTCAGCAACATAAAGAGAGTGTGGTACTTATCAAGATGATCAAGAAAATTTGCAGCAAGATCAAGATCTTAGTACAGTGGAAAATGATGAAAGAAAAGGTTTTATTTTAGATCTGTCCATAGAAGAAGACAACATGCAAGAAAGTCAAGTTTCAATCTTAGAATGTGATAAAGTCAAGTCGGCTAGTTCATATCTAGATTCAGATCGTGATGATCAAGAGTACCTTGTTCTGAATCCCATGAGGGAGAGATCTGTTGTTGAGATCATCTGGAATGAAGAAGACAAAGTTATTGAACAAAGCCTTCATGAGGAGGTAATCCAGTGATTTGATGAAAAACAAGATGAAACCTTTGTTCAAGTAAGTGAAAAATCTTCTTTTGATAATTCAGTGGTAAAGGATCATTTGGATAATTTGATTACCATGTCATATGAGGATGGTCAACAATGTTTTCAAATTTCAGAAGATTAGGGAATTGAGGACTGTCAGTCAGGTTTTTCATGTTTAGAAACGTTATTGCAAGAAGACAATACTTGCTTGAGCAAAAGGAAACAAAAAGTCTTATCTCCTTTGTCTGAAAATGAAATAGATCAACTCCTGAAAGGTCATGTTACAGCTCAAGTTAACGCAGATTTGCAGTGTGCACATGGTCAAGAAGGTGATGGTGGAACTTCTTCCTCTTTTGAAAATGATGACAGTCTTGTAATTAGCTTTATAGATCAGCAAACAGATAATATTTTCTTTCATGAAGATGATAAGGCTGTCATGTATGATAATCTTGAAGATTGTTTTCTATTTAAGAATGACCTAGACCATGAAGTTGAGGAATATGAGCTTGAGAGAGATAATATGCCAGAATTTCTCATGCTTGAGGAATTTTATACCTCTCTATGCCTTCCTATCACTCGGAAATCAAATGTTCTTTCAGATCAGAATGAAGGGAGTACTTGTATTTTTGCTGCTGGATCTCAAGACAAGCTTGTGCTTCAGGACTTTCAAGATCCTTTCGACATTCTTTTGCAAGAATTAGAAAAGATAAATGTTGCCTAGTTCCTTCGCATAAGCCTTGGTTTCAGTGGTTATTGTGAGTTGCTTGCAGGTTCATCGTTCCGCCTGCTCGAGAAAAGTGAGAGCAGAAATTTGGTATGTAGCCATCTGCTAGATTGGTTACATTGGAAAGCTCATTACACATGATTGTACATATTTCATTAGTATGCAGGTGGTTGTCATCATGATTTGAAATATTGATGGACTGTTGCCCTTCAATAAGCTTTGTAAGTTCTTGTTTAAGTTAAGTCAATCTTGAGTCATTTTTTGTTTCAATCAGTTTAAAGATAGTTTCTGTTGAGTGTCCAGTTTCAGCTTTTGAGAGTCTTGTTTCAGTTTTGTATTAGTCAGTTCAAGTATGAGTCTTGAGTCAAACTTATTGGTTTTTGGGTGTTTTGAAGTTATTGACTCCATTGCCCAATGGATAAGGCACTGCTCTGCTCTACCAAAGCTCTGCGGTTGTTGGCACCTCCAAGGAGCTCCCATCCCCATTGGAGCCAATGTTAGTGTCAATATTTGCAGCCTTCCTCCAGTGATCAAATATGCTCTTACAAAGTGATTTTAAGGTTTCAAGGTCAAACTTTTTCATTTCAGTGAGTCTTCAAGCAAAATTTGGTCACTAGGTATTAAGTCTAGGGTTTTCTTTTACTCATTCCAAAGTTGTCCAAATGTCGGTCCATGTCACCATTCAGATGAGTGTGCCATCATTTAGATGGTTTTCATCATCATTTCAAGTTCCATTGGGTCATTTTACACCTTATTCATGCCTCAGTTGCACCTAGGTAAAGTTCATTTCCCTCTCCTAGGGTTTTGAAGGTAATTTCTCTTCGATGGTCAAATCATCAGCAAAACTTGTATCCTAGTGTTCATACACCTTCCTCTATCCTCAATGTACCTTATTAAACACTTCGCATCACTTAGATCCCCCAAACTCCTCATTTTCGCACAAACCCTAGTTTCTTGCTACAACTTGGCAATTTTCTAGGCTATGCCTGTGTTTTACCCTTTTGGACCCCTTCCCCTCACTCAATTTCTAAGATTCCACTTTCCCCTACTTCCTAACATCCCTCCCCACCTAGCAAAATTTCCTCAAGAATTTAGAAGCCCCTTATCCCCTTCATTTCGACAATCCCGTGTTCCACACATCGGGGTAGGTTTTACGCCAATGATGTTTCTGAGCAATCAAAGATGAATTTGTGAAAATTGAGAGAGGTTTTTGTCCACAACAGGCCAAGGAAGAAAACCCTTCTTCACATTTTACACAGGTGTCATGGTTTTAGATAAATGTCAAAAATACAGTCGCCTCGAGAGAATTGATGCACCTCTGAAGTGACCTTGGAAAAATCAAGTTTTCTCCTAGCTTGGTTGGCCAAATGACTCTTTTTATAAGTCAAATGATAACTAGACACAAATATCTCTCCAATGAGCTATCATGAGCTCAATTTTGAGTTGAAGAAGGCATTCAAACGTTGACTACAACAGCAATCTGCCTTTAGGCAGCCCCATTTAGCACATTTTGACCAGTCTTGGGAGATTTGATTTTTGATAGGGAACATGAACTCCAAATTGACAAACTTTAACTGGGTTGGAACTTTGACTCAAAGACCTTTCCAACGAGCTATCCCGCACCCAATTTGGACACCATGAAGGCCTCCAAAAGTCTCCTGGAAAAAGTGTTACGCATAGGGAAGGCGCGGCGTATTGGGCAGCAATTTCCAGTGTAAATTTACACCGGCGCGACGCATAGGGAAGGCATGGCGCATTGGGCTAAAAAGCATGATTTCCCTCAAAAGCTCCCTCAAATTTCCAAAATCACTCAACTCTTCTAGTGTGCAAGTAATTTAAGCCCTCTTCCTTGCTAGTGAAGGAGTTTTTCATACAATTTATGGTGGTTGTGTAAAAGAAAATTCAAACCCTAATACCTTGCAACTTGTGCTCACAAACAAGTGCTTAGGGTTTGTAGTTGGTGTTTTTGTTGCCAAATTCCATTCCCTCACTTCCACACTCTTTGTTTCCCACATTCATTTTCTAGTTTCATCCCCATATCTCTAATTCCCATATCCCTAGATTCACTAACCCTATATTCCTAACTCCCACTATCCTAAACCCTAGCTACACATTCCTAAACCCTAATTGTTATCCTAAAGTCTAAAAGCTATCCCTAAAACCCTTCTATTCCCCAAATTCTAGTCAGCAACATTTCTAAAACCCCTCTTACCCTCTCTCTCCATAGTCCCTCATACATTCTTACCCTTGGAGGCAGAAAACTAAAATCACCATAAATCTCATCAAGAAACCTCACACATTAGCAAGCATCAGGAGTCTTGGCTCGAGAGAGTCAACATCCACTTAGAGGGACTGCTGGACAAGGCCGACAGAGACAAAGCATCGCTTAGACGCATGGCTTTCCACTACATGGCGCGGAACAAGGTTTGCAAGGCACGAATAAGGAATCTAAAGGCAAAACTAAACAAGGCAATAAGGAAGAAAAAGAGACAAAGGAGAATTATCATCTTCGGATATTGGCCGAAGCCTCTTTAGCTCAGCATGACACTTAATGAAGAAGCTCCAGCCCAAATTTCAAGAAATTTGGGGCATTTTTGACATTTTGACAAATTTTGGCACAAAAAACAGGGTTTTTCTCCCTATGCGCCGCACCACGTGGCGCGCGCTTTTGCTAGGCAGCTCCAAATCACAAAAAGTTTACATTTCTAGATTTGGCATGAAAAATCATGGTTTCTTGTGCATGGCCAAGAAATTTGGGCAGGTTTTGTGTCCTCAAGAGGCCAAAAACACTCAAAAAATGACCTCACTGCCCTTATTTTGACACACAGGAAGCAATCTTGGGAGATTGAAGTTTTAGAGGGGCAAATGACCTCCAAATTCAGAAATTCCACTTGGGTTGGAAAGTAGACAAGCAGGGCTTTCCAACCAGTACATTTGTGCTCGATTTGGACTTTAGAGAGTGCTTCAAAATCAGCTCCAAAGTGGTGCGACGCATACAGATTTTGGCGTGGCGCATAGGGAATTTTGGCCTGTTTTTCACTGTTCAGCTCAGCAATTCACCCAGTTTTTACTAGTTTTGCTTCTTAATTTTATTCTTGACTTTTCATGATGTAATTTGACAACCATGATGTAATATTGGAACATTTTTACTTGTTCTGGAAGATTCATTCACCAAAAGGTGAAAATGTGAGTGAATGAATCAGTTTCCTAGCATATAGGGGTAAGTTGTTTGACTATCTAGATTTCAATTCCATGTTTAGAATTAGTTCAAACAGCTCCTAGAATGATGAGCTCCACCCCTAGAGGCAAGGGAATAGGCTTGGCTTGTCTATATTATGTAATTTCTAAGTCATTTTCAGGGTTGGATACTTGGGATTGCTTGGCAGTCTATTGTAAATTTCATTTCTGCAA
This sequence comes from Pinus taeda, assembly GCA_000404065.3. Classification (NCBI taxonomy): domain Eukaryota; kingdom Viridiplantae; phylum Streptophyta; class Pinopsida; order Pinales; family Pinaceae; genus Pinus; species Pinus taeda. The sequence goes on along the minus strand of APFE031470385.1, from coordinate 241,533 downwards.
CTTTGGCAAAGGAAATACCAGGGTTTTGCAGCACTTGTCGGGATCCTTGTGGCTCTGTGTTTGGATGGTGTTTTTCTCCATGTATTTGTAAGTTCATTAATGTTTATGTGTGCCATTTCCCTTCTCTTTGCTTCACAAATTAAACAAATGAGTACTTAAGGTGGACTTCATAGACTGTTATGCTTTGCCTTTGACTTTTGTTTAGTTTTATATGTTTTCTTCAGTTTGTAGAGGATCCTTGATATAATCTTGCCCTCTTCAGCTTCTCAGCAATCCTTTCTATCCATTCATTCAAATTAAGGCATCCTAACCATTGCTTTCCTCGCCCCAACTTGAACTCTGCAAGAACTGGCCCTCATCCCCGGACCCAAAATTTTCCTGTCCCATTTTTCCAACAAAACCTCCAAAAACTCAAATCATAACTTTGCACTTCATACCTAGCCTAAAATTGGCTTTTATTACAGTCATCTCGAGCCCCATCGATTATCTTTGCCGAGATTGACCCGAAGAGAGCCCTCTCCTGTCCTCGTAGGGCTAGCTACGAGGCTGAGCGTGGTTTGATGTGGACCTAGATCCTTGTCTTTTCAGCCTAAGGCAAATCTAGGCTCTAACAGGGGCATTGTAGGGATAAATGCATGGGTGGTGGACAGAAAACCCTCCCAATTTTCCTGAAAACCAAGGCAAACGAATCAAGGGATGTGTAAGTGTTCAAGAAAAATGCATTCAAGCATAGTAATGTTAACTAAGAATTGACAAAGTGATAGTGAGGAGTTACATGCATGTCCTTGGTAGAAATTTGCTCGAGCTTTGAGTGTGATGGAGAAAGGGTCCTTGTAGAACTCTCAAATTGGGAACTTCACACAAGACGAACACTAAGTGATCTTCACAACATATAAAAACCTCAACAATTCAATACATTAACATATTCAAACATATAAGAATTGAATGCGTCAATAACAAAGTATCATTCTCACCATTGTATCAACATATACAAAATGAAAGTATTGAGGTCATGACATAAATAGAACAACAATATATCTATATTATTAAATTTGGGAAGAATGATTACAACTATGATTGTTGAAACAATTCTTCCTTCAACCCCTAACTCCTCTCAATCTCTCTCTCTCAGTAGTGTCTCGACAGCATAATAGTGCACAAATTCTGATCCATATTACTGTGGTCTAGCCTCCAATATATAGGTGATAGGAGGCTCAAATATTTCCATTTTCTTCACAAGTTCCTTTTGGAAAAAAGGTAGATGTATCCTCTACTACCTTTCTCTTTCCTTGTTCATTTTCTTCTATTAGGATAGAAAATTTCCAAAGGCAAGTTTGAGGCAAATCTTTCCATCTTTTTAGATTCAACCTTGAGTAAAAAATGAAGTGTCAATGAGTTAACTTAGGCTTTTTTCCTTTGGGATCTCATGAAAGTCTAGTAACGTAGTGCTGAAGGAAAAACAGAGCATTCATGCTTATGTTAATGCTGCCTATTGGACTGTTGGATTGTGTGAGTGTGATTTATTCCAGTCTTTGAGGTGTGTTACCATGGAAAACAAGGTTGTAACTTAGGGTTTCTTCCAATCCAAGTTGGTCTTCTCTTCTTAGCTGATGAGGAGGTCTTTTCTAGTATAACAGGTGCCCCTTAAAGTGTGACATCAGAGAAGAAGTTGAGGACTAAAATAATTTAGATACTATCATTGAAGAGAGAGGATGTCAGAGTTGCAGAACTAAAGGAGAGTTGAAAGTAACAACATATGTTAAAATATATAAATATGTCCTGACTCGGGCATTTCCATGCTTAATAGCGAATGAGAGTGTTTTCCAAAGAAGGTATGGTTGTCATGTCCATTAATAGGCACAATGAGGATTGTTGTCATAATGTGATCAATTTGATAATTTTTCTTTGAAAACAATAGTTGCAGCTTGGGAAAGGATACAAGGCTAAGTGATGTAACCTCTACCCAATGTCATGGTCGTTGCTTCCGAAAATAACATATTTCTTCAGATGTGAATATAGGAGTTGAGGTCGAATATTGAAGCTTTTGGAGTTACTTCCAATTTCATTTTCATGCTCTTCTCAGCCATCTCTCTAACCACCATGTCTTCTGCCTTGTCCTCTCCCTCTCGATCTACTTCTTCCTTGACCTCTGTCTCTTGAAATAGAAAAGTGGATTTTGAAAGTGTTTTCTAAAGTGGAATCCTTATTTCTGTTTATCCTTGCCTCATGTGATAGAAGTGATCCCGTCAACTAATCAACTGTTAATGATGCTAGATCCTTGGCTTCTTCTATGGCTACTACCACAACGTCAAATTTGGCAGATAAAGATTTGAGGGCATTCTCAACCACAGTTTGATATTTAATATATTTACCATAAATTTTTAACTGATTTACGATAGTCATGACCTGATTCATGAAATAATCAATGTCCTTTGTCTCCTTCATCTACAAACTTTCGAAATATTTCGTAGTGTTATGCAACTTAACAATATTGACTATGGCCATATCTTTATAAATTGTCACCAAAGTCTCCCATGCTATCTTTTTTCAAGACGTAATCATAATCTTCTGGAACACTGCTCGTCCACTCCCTGTTGGATACGCTGCAACGCTTATGCATTCTTCTTTTTGTCTTTCTTCTATAGTTCCTTCTTTGCATTAATGAGAGCTAGTTTTTCTTCTTCATTTTTAAGTTCTGAAAACCCAAATTGGACATGATCCCAAACATTATGAGCCTCAACATGGTCACCATATTAATGACCCACACATCATAATCCTTCCCTATAAACGGTGGAAACTAAGGCTCAAAATTTGAGAAAACTATTTTCCTTCAAAAAAAAATTACTCTTCAAATAATAAAACCCTCTTTTACTAGGAAAAAACTTTATAAACCATTTTAATTTTTTTTTTTGCATAAATAAATAAACTCTTTTTAATAAGCCCCAAGTATTATTTTCATATATAAAAAAACATTTACGAATCGCTTATAAAAATATTTTAACAACACTTTTGTAAAAAGGCTTTATAAGCTTTTCAAAATACACCCTCATATAAATATTTACGAATAAGCTTTTGTATTGGTTCGAAACGCGTCGGCAATGATATTTTTGATGTGATTTACGCAGAAGCTCTTTTTACAACTATTCAATGTGATTCGACATCACGTGAATTACGATCCAGCCTTTTAACTTACGGTCACAATGCTTTAAACCACCAACGCTTCTTTCGATAAGGTTGTGATAATCACAATAAACTTCAAATATTTAAACCTAAAAATTCACCTAAAATAATTTAAGAAATACAACCACACAATAAATTCGACTTAGCTTAACATGACTTGACTAGACTAAACTTGACTTTCTCTATCTAACCAATTCTAAGTAATTACCGTTTACGTTAAACATTATTTTGGTCACCGTCATATTATTGATACTCATCTGAAAATTGTGTATTTCTCCGCGATATAGCTTTATTAGACATCTCAAAGCAGTGTGAATTAAGGTGGGTTCGATGACCAACATATGTTGTCACTCACGCTGTTAGTTGAGTGGAATGACGGAATCGGCTTCCTGGAAGCTTCTTTCACCAAGGACCGCATTCTCATGAATCTTTCTCTACCCTCCTTCGTTCTCAATCACCAATTATTCAAAAAAAAAATATTATTTTATCGTTTGGAAAAGTATTTCCGTACATTGAACTAGATCCCAATTTTTCCTTGATATTTTCTTAATGTTTGGAAAAGTCTTTGTATACATTGAACCAGATTCCCAATCTTTTTTAATATTTTCTTGATGAAAAAAGATAATGTGTCGGCTGACACCATCACTATTTACAAATATTTGCAGGTACTCATATTTTTAATTATCAACGAAGTTTAAAATTCCTTCAATTTTCTACATCCTGCTTTAAGCAGACAAATATCTTTACTTACTTTCAATGGCCATTTCTCAAAGTATATCACTTTCACACTATGCATGTCTCTCAACGTAACCAATTTTTTAATAGTATGCCGAACCCACAACCACATTGCCAACTTTCAGTAAACTAAAAATGCATAAATCCATAATAAAGATTTCATTAAAATGTTTATAAATTGAAGTTGTTGTGTAACTATCAACATCAGGCAATGGTTCGACCATAAATTGAACGTAAACTTTCCTGCAACACTCGGAATTGCTTGATACTAGTGTTTCTGTGTCTTAGGGCATATAATATGAATATTCGAATGGCAATGGCGAATCTCGCTACCGTCCCTAGTTGCAATATCAATGCTTCTGCTGCTGAAGCTATAATTGGCATAGATAATTTAAATAATTAAAATTTTTAAAACTAAATAGAAAAGACGAAATATATATTTAGATAATGTTATTAACCTAATTTTATTATTGATATTAAATAAAAAATAAAAAAATTATTATATTAACGAAACATATAAATAGGGCTCGATGAATTTGGTTCTATTAGCAAAATAATAGTCACTTTTATGTTCTTTTAGCCACCATCATATTATTGATATTGCTTTTTATCCCTACAGCATGTATTAAGCGTTTGATATTTATTTGACGGTACATTAGTTTCACTTTTAACTAAAAATTAATCATATTTATTAAAGTTAATATTGGAAATTTAATTTATTTAATTTATTTTATAAATTTTTTTTGTTTTTATTTAGATTATTTTTTAAATAAATTATTTTAATTTTCTTGAATCTAATTTGATATTAGGTTTTCCTTTTTATTGAGTAATCATTATAAAATTATACTAAGAAGTTTCTAAAGTGTTTATCTTTTGCAGTGATTTCGTATGAATGACATTTCAACCACATTGATAGGCTACTCCAAAAGAGGTTCAATCAATTTAATAGTTAGGATATTCGTGAGGTTCAATCAATTTAATAGTTAGGGTATCCTCACGGGAGTTTTGAGCTCTATCTTTATTTTTTTGTTTGGGTAGCAACAACTTCATTTCAACACTATGCATTCGTTTTATCATAATCTTTTGCATGTTTGGATTTATATCATTATTAATCAAGTATATTTATCATAAATTCTCTAATAATATATTAGATGCAAATGGGATTTGAAATTAATGAACTGAACATTCTAGATGGGATAATATTGCAAACTAGGGATGGATTTAGCAACACATAATGTTTAAATAAAAAATTAATTTATAACACCATTAATTATTAATTATTGATTAAACTTAGGTAACAAAAGATGATAAATAAAGGAAAAAGAGAGTTTTCTAGAGGTAATTCTTTCCAACAAACTCTTCTCATATGACTAATTTCTAATGGTGGTTTGTGCCCCCTCATGGTATAATTTGTCCAAGGACTATACAAATACATTAAATAGTATAATTGCTTCCATTGTATTAAGTTACGGTATTTTGTGAGTAATTATTGTTACATGTAAGATACGAATATAGTTTCGTTAAATATTTCACTTTTGTTGGTGTATTTATTTTATTGTATATAATCTAATACTGAAATAAGAAAACAAGTTTAATGGTTAAATGGTTAATGTTCCATTATATATATTTTCTTGTATTAGTTTGGATTTAAAAAAAATGGCTTTTGTGTATTCTATTTCCATTGAATTGAATATTGGTTACTTCGCTACAACAAAGTTGTATTCCAAATGACATTCTGTAATTTTTTTAATATACATTTTTGTTTTAGAATGATAGCACTATTATGGAAACAAGCTAAGAATCAACATTTTTGGTTAACACACAAATTTTATTAACCAATTTTTTTATGCCACGATTTTCATGTTTACCCTTAACATTTTTCTATCTTTGTATTGTCTAACTTTATTGTACATGAAAAATGGTCATGGCAAGTTGGAATCTTACACATAATTTTAATCTCAATATCTATCTTTATCTACTTGAGTTGTACTTGAATCTATGGTATTAATGGAAGAAACTTTGTTTGTACTACCAACTCTAATGGATAGAGGAGGAAAAGCACATTGATGTAGCAATTGAACATAATAAATAACTCATAATATACACATTTAGCCCCCAGATTCAAGTGGAAGTCCAGATGATCCAAACCTCCATGTACTTAATGATGGCAGTACATCCAACCTAGAAAGGGATTTCAGCAGTGCTTCTAATTCATTTATCATAGTGACTGGAGAAGGGAGCGAGGGGGTGGTGTCAATTCCACCCCACTTATGCGTTTAAAACACATTTAGTGCATTTCATCTCCACTTGGCATCCACAACTATTCTCCACCAGTAAAATGATGGAAGATCACACCATAGAATACAATTCTGGTTCTCGAGAGAAGATAATCTCTCAGCTTTGTCTCAAACCCTTACATTCTACTGGTTTACGACCATTTTATGAGAGAGAGAGGAAGGCTCAATAGAAGAGGTTGTGGGTGAGGCCAACCTCCTCACCCTCCCTAGTGTGGGCATGGAGATGAGCACTTTGCAAGAAAAATCCTCTGCCACTTAATATGCATGGTTGATGCTAAAGCTCATGAGTTTCAATGCTCATGAGACCACCTATGGGCCTTACATAATGTACTGGGCCAAATCTACTGAGATAAAGAAGACACTAATGTCCTACTTGAGGGATTTGTGTTGGATTTGGAGTACCACCTCCACCATGCAAATCTAGAATACCAAAGAATTGGTCGTCTTCTTAGCATGGAACTACATATGTTTTACTCCCTATCAACCGATAGAGTACACGATTATTCCTTCTCTCTAGAGCTCACAAATTCTCCTCATGCTAACTCATGCAATCCCTCTCCATGTCATTGTCAACCTCACTGCAACGAGAAGTCTAGTCTAGAGGGTGTGGGTCCTTCCCATGACCCAAATGTTCAAGACAATGGATCCAAAGTCTAAGTCAGCGAATCCTCTCAATAGTCTATTGAATTTTATTCTCCTACCTCTAGATATTCAGATCTTCCTCTGCCCGATGACTTAGAATTCTATAATCCATGCCTCATGGTCAGGGAGGATACTCTAGAGCATTAACCTGGTATCGTGTTTGTTCATTACTTGTTTCTCATTCATCATGTACTCATTGCTGGTTTCTCTCACTCAAGTTACAATGTTTGCTCATTTCTCATTGTGTGTTCTTCATGTACTCATTGTTGGTTTCTCTCGGTGGCATGGCCACCTCTCATGTTCTCATGACTCTTGTTTTTAGTGGGAAACCTCTTACGATGGTGTAACCTATTTACCATGTTTTTCTTATTTTCGTGAACTATAAATGTAGGGAGATTTTCTAGTTTCTCCACTGGGATCAGAAACCAACCCAATCATGTCTCCACCTAATGTTTTCTTGTGCCAAAGGCCATGATCAAGCTCAACATATCTTGACCTCTATAGCTCCCAATAAAGTAGTTTTGGTATGTATACTATAATGAAAATGCCTTTACTTAGAAAATATTTATATATACCACGTTATAGAGTTCTATCTCACAAATTTGAATTGATTGAGAGTAGAAGAATGAATAGACACAAAATCTTATGGAGAGACCCTCCAGAAGGATATTACAATGCTAATAATTGCTACACTAATTTTGTCTGTCACATGTAACTTTTCCTAAATTTAGACTCTATAATAACACATGTAGTTTGTGAGAAATTGGTAGCAATCTAGGAGTGATTATGTTTAACACTCTTCCTTAATTATGACCATGAATATTGTTTTCTCTAAGTCTTATCTAGGTTTACAATACTTAAGATCAATTGAAAAAAATATTTTACATATGCATGTTGGTGCAAGTTGTTATCAACTCTAGGCTATACAAGCTTTTTCTTCCTTTTTCTCCAAAATTTACACTCTACATACTTTTCTTACATTAGTCCTCTTCTTCAATATTTCATCTATATTTTCACCAATATTTGCACATGCAAAAATTAGAGGTGGACCCCACACACAATTGGCAGGGTGATGGGCATCAAGTGATGACATGATACCAAATGGGTAACATGTGATAGTCATGGTTAGTGGAATAAATAGGTCAACCAAGAAGCAAAAGGCCACATTGTAGAATTAGTTAGTGGGGGAAGACCTACGAAACGATGGCGCTCAAACCCTTCTATAAGTTAATAGGGATGTAACCCCCATGGTGGAAACCATCATGGTTTATCAACTGCTAAACCAATTATCTTCGTTTTCTGTGAAAATGATAGTAATATTAATTTTACTTTCTTCCAAGCAAGGATAAAAACTAAAAGGATACCATTGTCAACATTCCTCCATACATAGCGCCAATTGAAATCAAAATATAAACCTCAATCTTTAAAAATAATGCTCCCATGCTATTCAAAATGCTAAAAAAACCATGTCTAAGCTCTTGTTGCATTAAAAAAAGCCTTTAAATGGCCAAGATACAACTCTTTAAAATTATTCACTGATAAGCTCTGTAAGAAAAGGGTTCTCGCACCCAAAACCATTCAACAATATTGCTTATGGCCTAATGATTATGCATTGTAATGGTCATTAGTCATATGAGAAGAGTTTTTTGGAAAGACTTACCTCTTGAAAACTCTCTCCTTTTTGCTTTATTCAACATCCTTTGTTGCACAAGTTTAATCAATAATTAATTTTGCTATAAATTAATTCCCATTTAACAAGGCAATATGTGGTATTATGTGTTACTAAATCCACCACTAGTTTGCAATTTTATCCCACATAGAGATGTTCAGTTCATTAATATCAACTACCACTCGCATTTGACATATTATTAGGAAATTTATGACAGCTAGGTTTGATTAATAATAGAATCAATCCAAACGTACAAAGGATGTATTGGCAATGAGATTTTAATTTCCCTTAAAAGAAGTGCTTATGTGGGATCTATTTACGAAAAAGGCATCACATTATTCATCTGAAAAGACTTTGTTGGAGCATTGTAAGTCAAGTTAATGAAACAGTAAATGTTTTCTAGGAAAAGAAATCCGAAATAGAATAGACCGTGTCATGGGAGACCTGGCCACAAGATTACGAGTAAAGATGAAGTGAGAGACAAATGCATTGTGTTGAAATGAAGTTGTTGTGTTCCAAATATATATATATATATATAATCTCCATAGAGCTTAAACTCCAGTCGGGATATCCCAACCATTAAATTGATTGAATCTCATCTCGAGCAACTGATCAATATGATTGAAATGTCACTGGTACGAAATTACTGCAAAAGATATGGACTGTGAGCTGAGTGAACATGACAACTTCTTGCCAACTGAGAATCTTGTTAGTACAATTTTATAATGATTACTTAAACGATGTTAGATCCCACATAAGCACTTATTTCAAGGGAAATTAAAATCTCATTGCCACTACATCCTTTGTATGTTTGGATTGATACCATTATTAATCAAGCATATTTTTCACAAATTCCCTAATAATATGTCAAATGCAAGTGGTAGTTGATATTAATGAACTGAACATCTCTGCATGGGATAATATTGCAAACTAGTGGTGGATTTAGAAACACATAATACCATGTATTTTCCTGTTATATAGGAAATTAATTTATAGCACATTTAATTATTGATTAAATTCGTGTAACAAAAGATGTTGAATAAAGGAAAAGGAGAGAGTTTTCTAGAGGTAAGTATTTCCAGCAAACTCTTCTCATATGACTAATGACCATTACAACGCGTAATCATTAGACCATGAGCAATATTGTTGAATGGTTTGGGGAGTGAATACCCTTTTGTTACAGAGCTTATCAGTGCATAATTTTAAAGAGGTGTATCTTGTCCATTTAAAGACCTTTTTTAATGCAACAAGAGCTTAGACATGGGCTTTTGAGCATTTTGGATCGCATGGGAGCATTATTTTTATAGATTGAGGTTTATATTTTGATTTTAATTGGCACTTTGTATCAAGGAATGTTTACAATGGTATGTCCCTTTTAGTTTTTGTCCTTTTTGGGAAGAAAGTAAAATTAATATTACTAGGATTTTCACATAAAACAAAGATAATTGGTTTAGTGGCTGTCCTTTCTGACAACAAGGGAAACTAGTGTAGTGGTAATCCATACCCACATGAAATTTCAATACTATTTTATGTGGCGCATTGGGTCGCAATTTCAGTACTATGAAGCAATTTATTTCGTGCCCCTTGTTGGGTTGCAATTTAAGTACTATGAAGCAATTTGTCTTATGTATTGTGTGTGTGTTGGGTGATAGGATATCAAGATGCTTAATGTCTAACATCAATCGTAAATTTTGTGTGCACAAAGAAAACTTATGCACATTACAATGAGAACTTCGGGTACCTTCTTCTACAAATGAAGTAGAAACTAGAAAACCGATATTAGAAATAACATACAATATCACAGTTTCAAAGGATTTCAATGATAGTGCCTCAAACATGCCAATAATGTTGCAGTCTTATGCTCCATGAAGTATACCATCTATGATAGCTTCAATTTCCTTCCTTCTCTTAGCCAAGTCTCGTTACAACAATTCCAATAAAACCATAAAATGGGTTTTTGTTATCCTCTACACTTCCATCGGCCTGTAAAGTTGTAAACCTCTGGAATTTTTTTTTTGCAAGGATTCCATGTCGCAAATAGAAAATTTTCTATTAATTAATAAAATCAATTTTATTTATCCTATACATTAAAACACATCTAATTTGCTAACTATAGAATTCAATAATCAAAACAAATGGCATGAAACACTAGCTATGTGCCTTGTTTCATTATGGTTTCATATCGCTAAGGTTATAACTATGTTTATCCACAATATAACTTTGTTGGAGAACTCTAAAGAATGTAGGTTTGTTTCGAATTTAAAATTCTCAATGCATTGTGAACTTAGGTGAATCCGATGGCCAACATATGTTGTCACTCACAATAAGACGTTATCAATAACCAATCATTCAAATTGTTATCAATAACCAATCATTCAAAAATATTTTGTTATATTGATGTATATTCTCAATCCTTATTTTATATTTCTTCATAATGAATAAAAGTAATGGCCCAGAAACCATCACTCCATTAATCATATTTCTGCAAAATCATATTTTTAATTATGTTAAAATTCCTTAAATTTCTTTGCCTTGGTTTGATTTAATCATACAAACCAATTCCCAAAATCATGATTACTTTGGCATTGTGCATGTCTCTCCCCATAACTGGGTGAGCAGGAACCATCACTCGATTAATCACATTTCCACAAAAACATATTTCTACCTATTAACTAAGATAAAATTATTTATATTTTCTTTTCCTTGCATTTCTTTAATCATACAAACCCCTCTACTTTAAACAATCCAATGCCAAAAGTCAAGTCATGATTACTTTGGCACTGTGCATGTTTCTTAAGGTAACATCACTACATTATCATATTTCCACAAAATCACATTTTTAATTCACCGAAGGCGGTTCTATATTTAATTCGCTGAAGGTGGTTCTATATCGACCCCTAGGTGGATAACTCACGTTGACTTTTTATTTTTTTATAAATCGATGGGAAAGATTGAATGAGAAAGGAATATCGACCCCTAATGACAAAGGAATATTGACCCCTAGGTGGATGACTCACGTTGATATTTGATTCTTTTATAAATGGATGGGCACGATTGAATGAGAAAGGAATATGCTTCGTATGAATACATTATCTACAGTGGTGAGCGCACTTCTCCAGGTCGTTACAAATTAAATAAAGAAAGAAAATTTGAATGTGGAACCCCTTCCCCTGGTAAGGTAACGTTGCGGAATTCTAAATCAGAACAGTGCATATCGGTCACCTTTTGTCCCTTCATTTCTAATCACATGGGCATTCCAAGCGAACCTTTTTCACTCTTGCAATCATTTGCTCTCTAACTCAGATTTCGACGCCATAATATTTATGGCCAGTTACAACAGTCTAGGTTAAGTTATCCTCTGTGATCGTTTTAATTTGGGTCACCCTTGTGCAGGTACTCACAGGATCCTTCATCAATTCCAATGATGTTGGGCATGTAAAAGAATGGGGGAATTGAAATATCGAGGTCTCTTAAGCCAATGGTAAACCTTGTGCATGTGATTTATATTGTTGATCATCTTTTTTAAATTCTTCCACTCTTTCTTATTTGAATTGGCCATAGGGATTCTTGAGTTATGTATGTAGTTTCTTGAATGGCAGAACAATCCGTAATAACATGTCAGTGTGAACAACTCTGCCTCCATTCTATTAGCTGGAACCAAACTGAAATCCATGCAGGCTGTACTTTTATTATTATCATGGTCTGATTGGTTCTTAGATGACTGGGGCATTTCCCTGGTGACCATTGGGGAACTCGTGAACACTGTTAATTATCTCGCCAGACTTGTTTCGATCAGATGGGATTTGTATAGAATATGATATAATCCGTTTTCCTGTAATTAGTAAGCACATTATTGATGTTATTCAATGCACAAATTTTTCAATGTATGGCATATTTGTTTTCTTCAAATGTTTTTGCTTCGCCAAATTTGACAATCGATGATTTATTAAAAAGAACATATCCGTGCAAATGAATGGAGTAGGATGAAAGCTTAAATGGATCAATTCAGTCGTTAAATAGATTCAAACTTGTTTCCAGTGGTGCAAAACTTCTTGATGTCCCAATTTATTTTCCACGACTTACTTGTGAATGAGTCTATCGATGTCCCAATTTATTTTCAATATATTTAACCGTCATACTATGAAACTAAATGGAAATGAAACAATGTTACAGAGGATTTCTATCATTTTCTTCTTTGAATTCACTCGAAAGTTGATGATAAAGTGGAATATCAAATAGAACTGCTCTTTACTAAGAGCAAGGAAAACAAAAATAAAAATCTTGAAAATTTCTTATGAAAACATGTTGAGACAATATTACAACTTTCCCTTTCAATTCGAATGAATGGGAGGTGTAGTTCATTAATGATTTTCAGCCATTTCAAAATGTTGGATAGGTTATTATCTCACCGACTTCATCACCGCCACACCGCCTCCAGTGCGTCTACCGCCTCCGCAGCCACCGCCTCAACGCACCAACACCGTCTGGCCTCATCAATACTCGAAAAGGAAAAACTAATATTTGTAGCCGACTCAAACTGTGTATAAATATAGATGCTCAGCCACAGTTGGATATCCCACTCTCTGTTTGAGATTTTTTTTTTTTTTTAATTGAGAAGCCATGCCTTTATTTTTGTCATGTATTGTTTCCTTTGAAGTGGTATCGGAGCTGGACCTGGGCCTACTCCCTCATGGGAGGGTCTAGGGACAAGTAGATTAGTGCAATTTGAGTGGTTGGTGTGTGGACGGGCCTGTGAACCGGTGTCGAGCATCAAGAAACCAATGTTCATTTGCCTATGCGTGAGTCAACGAGCTGATCAATAGTTTAGTAGGAGTCTAGAATTGAACTAAGAAATGTACAAAAGTCGTGATGAAGCGTTATGTTAAGTGATTTGTGTAATCAATAGTGCTTGAACTATGAATGAGGAGTCACATGGGTCCGAATTTAATCTCTCCATGGGTTGTGATGTGTTGGTAAGTGTAGTACAAAGGAACTGAGTTGTAAGCCCAGTCAGAGGTTGTGCAAGCGGAAGTCATTCCAAAGTGAGGTAGGAGTTAGAGTAGTGCGGGTCTAAGTTGTAGTGGGTGTGTGTGAATGGCCTGAAGTATTATGTTGTGAAGCGACTTAGCTACATGAAATTGGTGGTGGAGTTGAGTGTTGTCATGAGGTAATCTACCATGTGAGTGGCCATCAGTTGAGCGGAGTATATGAGAGCTAGAAAGTTGATTCAAATTTTCAGACAGTTAAAAGATCGAGAGATAGACCGATTCATGGGTTTGTAAACCCGACGCTAGGTGAAAAAAGTCTTGCTATTCCTTTTACATACCCACTGTTCTATTTATTCTCCGTTAAGAACCCATAGGTTTGTTTCTTGTTGAGCTAGTTGCAAGTAGCCTATGTTGTTTAAAGAAGCTTTAGATTTCTATTTTTTTATGTTGCCCATTGTGTAATTTGGATGGTTGAGTGGTTCATACGTCATTGAATAACATTGAATGGGGACCAGAGCCACCTCTACTCAGCGGTAGTGGAGGTAATCATGTTGATTGATGATAAATAGGACATTGAGTCGTTGTTGCCACAACTAAAAGAATTTGTTCGTCAAATTGCCTCTATTGTACACTCGTATGTGTTGATGATCATATAGGCTTCAATGAAATGGTTGGCCGAGGGATTATTTGGAAAATGAGCATATGGAAGCATAATGCTTATTTTTTTGGCATAGAGGTGGACTCCAGGTTGAAGATTTTGATGCATATATTTAGGGATTAACAATTTGTTGCAGGGTTGTTCTTGTAGTTTGATGTAAAATTATGATGAGGATTTTGAAGTGTAATCCATTGTGATTAAGAGTAAATGGGTTTATATATTTGGGCAGATAATTGACCTTTGTATTGTTGTATCTGATTTGAGATTATTATAATGAGGCATTTGTGTTGTAAGGGGTACATGATCAGTGGTACCCGACACCCCAAAGTTGATTTCTCACGTGTGTTGTAAGCCTTGTTAAGTCAAACAGGCAATGTTTATCTCTCTTAGGAAGAAAGAAGATGTGATATCAAGTTGTGGAATTGACGACTAGATAAATACCTAAGGTGTACTTGTATCTATACTTGATTTGTAATTGTTGAGTCAGGAATGTAGTGTTTATCCCTCTTCGGTAGAGAGAGGATGTGACATCAAGTTGTGGAATTAACCACTAGGTAGATAAGAGGGTGGTAGGTGCACTCGTATCTAATCTTGATGTGTAATCAAGGAAGTTAAAATGTGAGATAGAATAAAAAATTAAGGGATCAAGTCAAGAAGAGTTTAACATTATTGATGAACCATGTAGGTGAAAAAGATTCCTAGTGAACCGTCGAGTACAGCGGATGGTACCCATGCACCTTGGTAGATGGATTTCTTTTTATATGGACATCAGTGATCAATTGTATGCAGGTACAAGAGAGAAAAAGAATGCCTATTGTGAAGAAATCCTGAAGGGAAGATAATAACAACTTAAGACAATGTTTTTGGAGTGAGCAAGAACATTTTGTGGGGTTTTTGCTGTGAGCCGGATTGGAGCACTGCGCTGAGCCGTCCCTGCACCGAGCTGTCTCTCGGCCCTGTGCCTGCCTGAGGGTTTCCAAGCAGCGATCCTGCATTCTCGTTGGTTTGGTAGGCTACCGTTCTGTGGGCTGATCCAAGCGACTATGCCCGGGGAGATCTGGAGGAGCTCGATCCGTCGAAGCTGAGATTTCTTTCATGGAGTCTTCTTCACCCTCTCCCACCGAAGCAGAGGCCTTCTTAAACCTTCTAAAATCTCTGCCAAAAAAGAGAACCTCAGAGGTTTCGAAATTCGTGAAACGTCTTGATGATATCTCGGAGATATCTCTCCCGCCTGAGAAACCGATCCGGGTTGCCCTTTCTTTGTTTGAACGTGCCTTGGTGGGTCAGTTCACCGGTCTCTGGCCCTCGCCCAGATCCACTGAAAGCTGGGTCTCTAGGAACTGGGCGCCCTTGATATCGGGCAAAGTCACTTCTTACTTTCTGGGGAAGGGTTTCTTCCTATTCGAATTTTCAGAAAAGGAAGATAAGGATCTGATCTTCCGAAATGGACCCTACTTCATGGGCCCTCAAAGGTTGTATCTCAATAAATGGACACCAGACTTTGATCCAGCAGTCGACGTGCCCACTGTCGTGCCTGTGTGGGTTAGACTGCCTAATCTGCCAATGCATTGTTGGAACTGGGAATCCCTCAAGCATATCGGAAATACCTTGGGTAAATTCATAGATCGAGCTAACAGCAAAGATCAATATGACTGTGCGAGTATTTGTGTTGAAGTCGATCTTAAGGTTGGGTTCCCTGAGGCGATAAAGATCAGAGTTGGCAGTTGGACGCATCTCCAAAAGCTGGATTATGAGCAGTTGCCGTTCAAATGCAGGAAGTGCCAGGTCTATGGCCACTTCGCCAGAGGATGCCCAAAAAATGCAGAAACAGAGAAAGGCAAAGAGGACGGGTGGATGCAGGTCAAAAGGGCAAAAAACAAAGCCCCAAAAACAGGAAATGCCAACGGGAAATCCCTTCAAATGGGGTCTCAAAACCCACATAGGGAAGAGCAAGGAAACAAATTCATACAACTCAATTCAGCATCAGAGGAAGTCCACGAACCAGAGACACAAAAGAAGGAATCGACCCACAAAGAACCCTCTCAGGAACCAGAGAAAACAGATAGCAAAACAGACAGAATGGAGGACTCACCCTCAAAAGAGGCTGAGGAAGTCCAAACCTCAGAAGATTCAGAAGAAGAAGGTGAGATAGGAGAAACACAATCCTCAGCCAGAAGATCTTTAAGGGGCCGAAAATCAGCACGTGAGAAAAGAGAGCAGGAGACATACAAAGACAAACTGCAAGGAAGTCAACCCACCATTGAGAAACTCCTGGTTAAGACTCCGAAGATGAATAGAAACCCACCTCAGAGCTCTAAAGGAGCTCCCCACTCCAAAAATAAGTAATGAGAATCGTCTCCTGGAATTGTAGGGGTATGGGGAGCAAACTCAAGGAAGAAGCAGTAAAAAATCTGATAAGATCGGAATACCCTGACATCCTCCTCATCCAGGAGACTAAAATGGAGGATAAGGCCTTCCTCCAAATAGGGAAAAACCTCTGGAAAAAAATTGAAGGGCACGCTGTCTCAGCCAGAGGTGCCTCAGGAGGCCTGGGCACCCTTTGGAACCCAAGCAAGATTACAAAGGTGAAAGAGATCGCCAACACCCACTGGTTATTCTCAAAACTTAAGCACGTTGATACAGAAGAGATCCTATGTCTCTTTAATGTGTATGTCCCGGTCAGCGCAGGAGAAAAAAAGAATTGCTAGGATTCTATCAGAGCGCTGGCAGACTCTGAAGATCTAGCAAATACTATCATCGTTGGAGATCTTAACCTCACACTATCTACGGCTGAAAAACGTGGTGGAAGCATTGTAAGGGATCCAGCGAGAGAGTGGGTTGAAGATCTACTCCAGGATTGGGACATGATCGACATCAAACCCTCGTCGGGCAAATATACCTGGTCCAATAAAAGGCTTGGTCCAGGCCACATCGCTGCAAGGTTAGATCGATTTCTTGTTCAAAGTTCTTTTTTACTTCTTGGTCTAGATACTAGAATGCATATTCTTCCATGCAGTGTCTCTGATCACAGGCCCATTAAGCTAGAACTCTCAGCTCATTGGGATAAAGGCCCCACTCCTTTTAAATTCAATCCTCTCTGGATCAAGGAGCAATCCTTCTTGCAACTAGTAAAGGATATGTGGAAGCAACCTGTTAATGGCTCTCCGTTCTTTGTGTGGGAGGAAAAACTCAGGAAAGTGAAGGTAGCCCTCAAAGTTTGGGCAAAATCTCTCCCAAACCCTGCAGAGGAAAGAAATAAGTTACAAGAGCAGCTAGAGATCCATCAGCATAATTCAGAAAATGAGGAGATCACAAAAGAAATTCTCGAAAAAGAAGCAGACCTTCAGCAAAAGTTGCTCAAAGCAAGCCTGGCCGAGGAAGAATATTGGAGACTCAAATCTCGCAAACTCTGGCTCAAGGCAGGTGACAGAAACACATCCTTCTTCCATAAACAAGCCCAAGCTCGAAAAAACTCCAACAGCATCATCGAAATCAGGGAAGAGAATGTTATTCATAGAGACACTCAAAGCATTAAAAATGTGGCCTTTCAGCATTTCAAAAAGCTGTATAATGAAAAAGAGGAACAGGTTCAAATTCCATTGACTGCAAATGAAGTTCCCAAGCGGATATCCAACAGAAAGAATCAGTACTTGGAAGCAGAAGTCACAAATAATGAAATCAAAAAAGCCCTCTTCTCTATGGAGCCGGACAAGGCTCCAAGGCCTGATGGCTTTACAGCAAGTTTCCTACAGCACTGTTGGCAGATTATCGAAAAAGATTTGTGCAGGATGGTCCAGAAGTCTCAAAATTGCCAGAAGATAGGGGGAAGCACTAACTCGGCTTTCTTGGCCCTCATCCCCAAGGAAAGAGGAGCAAACTCCTTCTCCAGATTCCGCCCTATCTCTCTTTGTAATATAGGCTATAAGCTGATAGCAAAAGTGATAGCGAACAGGTTGAAAACAATTCAACCGAACATTATCCCTCAGAATCAGGGGGGTTTCATTCAGGGAAGACAGATAATAGACAATTACACACTGGTTCAAGAAGCAATCCATTTAAGTTTAGCCCGGAAGGAGCAAGGAATGGTTATCAAACTTGATCTTGAAAGTGCCTTTGATAGGGTTAGACACAGATTTTTGCTGGAGGTCCTTCATAAATTCAGATTCGGGCACAAGTTCATCAATTGGATCAAGGCTTGCATTAGTGAGCCATGGATTTCCCCACTAGTGAACGGGAGAGCCACGAACTTCTTCAAAGCCTAAAGAGGGTTGAGGCAAGGGTGTCCCCTCTCCCCCTTGCTCTTTGTCCTCCAAGCATCAGCATTAAGCTTCCTTTTGATTAGAAAACAGACAGAGCAAGAAATAATGGGAATAAACATTACAAGAGGAGTAAAAAGCATCAACCATGCGTTGTTTGCAGATGACACTCTATTGCTGGGAGCTGCTTCAGTGGTCTTGGCAAATCGATTTAAAGAGGTAGTGGATGACTTCTGTGCAAACTCGGGAAGCAAGCTTAACAAAGGCAAATGCCAAGTTTACTGTTGGAACACCTCTACCAGATTGACTCAAGCAATTTCTATTTCTCTTGGCTTCACAGCTTCCTCTACTTGGACTTCTTTCAAATACCTGGGGCTTCCTGTCTTCCAAAAAAAATCCTCAGCAGAGAATGGATGCCACTGCTGGATAAATTCAAGCTCAAAATTCAATCCTGGGGATATAACTGGCTCAACCTAGCAGGCAAAACAGTTATGATAAAGTCTGTATTGAATAGTCTGCCTATCTTTCAGGCAACTGTTATGACGGCGCCCATGGGTATAATGAGGAAGATGGAGGAGTACATAAAAAAATTCTTCTGGAAAGGGGGCAAAGGCAATGAGAGAAAGATCCCATTACTAAACTGGAAAACGATCTCTCTGCCCAGATTAGAAGGCGGCCTAAACTTTAAAAATTTCAGTTTCCAAAACACAGCGATGAGTGTTAAATTGGCTTGGAGAATCATCGCTCCAAATCCGGGTTGGGCACAACGGGCCTTGTGGAAAAAATATTTCGGAGGACAGAGAATGCGTTGTCTAAGTATTCCAAAGGGAAGAACAGGTACGTTGATCCACAAACAATGTCAAAATTCCGCAGCTCTGATCAGACAACACGCCCATTGGATCCCAGGGAACGGACAGCAAATTCACATTTGGGACGATAACATTATGGGAAGTGATCTGTTGGCAGAAGACCATTCCCTAACAGCTCTGAGAGAATGGATGATCACAGAAAATATCAAAACACTGTGGGACCTGTCCCTTTGGGATAATGACGATTGGTGGCGGTGGAAACATCTAGAGGTGCCTGCGAATCTTGCTCAGGATTATATTGTTCTTCTATCTCATTTAAAAGGCAAAGCTCCGTTAAACAGAAGGATAGCTGACAGTAGAGGGTGGGGATCGATCCCAGGCAATTACACTGTGTCGAAGGGATATGCCCAGCTTATCCGAATCCCCAGCGCACCGCCTGATCCGAGACCATGGCAGGGGGTATGGACTTCTACTACGTTGCCCAAAGTGGATACTTTCTGCTGGCTTCTATGTCATCATAGAATTCTGACAGAAGATAGACTTAAAAAAATTGGGTTCTCAGGGCCATCCCGCTACTCTCTGTGTGAGAATCATGAGGAAAACGCATCTCACATGATGTTAACCTGTAACTTTGCTTCAGAATTGTGGAAGGAGGCTTTAGAAGCATGGAACATGAAATTTGGTCCATTCAATCACTGCTCAGAGCTCTTTTCAAATTGGAAATGATTATATCCAGGTGGAGCCGCCCAGGATTCACAAATCAGAGATGCTTGGCTTGCCCTGCCCAAGCTAATTTGCTGGCATATCTGGTTAGAAAGAAACCAAAGGATCTTCAAGAGTAAGAAGAGAGCTGCTAAGCTAATCTGGGTTAAAATTAAAAGCCATCTTAAAGAATGTATGGGAGACCAGATAAGTATAAAGGATCTCACTGAACAAGATATAGCCTGGGGTGCCTCCCTGGATCTTCACTTTTCAGATATAGTAAAGAAACCCCCTCCCCTCTTAAAGTCCTGGCAAATTCGCTTAAATGATACAGAGTTTGCCGAATTCTGCAACAAAAAGGCGAGGAAAGCTCTCTTTTTTTACGGTGCAGCTAAAGGAAATCCTGGCAGCTCTGGAGCTGGGGGGGTCATTAAAAGTGCAGAAGGTATAACGGAAGCTAGATATGCTTGGGGAGTAGGAGTCAACACCAGTATTCAAGCTGAAGCTCTAGCTCTTCTACAGGGACTCAAGGTGATTAAGAATTTGGGAATCAGAGAGGGAGTAGTGTTTGGAGATTCTCAGATCATTATAAATGCCATGGTGAACAAATCCTCTTCATCCGATTTAATACTTTCCAGACTGCTGAGCAGAATCAACACCCTTACATCCTCCTTCCAGATGTTGGAATTTCTTCACATAAAGAGGGAAAACAACAAAGAAGCAAATGCTGAAGCCAATATAGCAGTCCATCTCCCTCTCGGAAAATATATAAGAGACGGAGAAGAAGGTTGGGATCCCATCCCCTAGCAGATCAATAAGAATGTATTACTGTGTATTGCTGAAGCAGTTTGTTTGTATTTTTAAATTAGGACAGATTGAAAATTCTGCAAGACGAACAACATGTAAAATCAGGAAAATCTTCAAGAGGACAGCTACATGGATTCTGGATGAGGCAAAAGCTGAGCCTCTCCTCCCATATTGTAATTCGAATTGAGGCAATTCAGCCAAGAAGGAATATATCAGTCTAATCGTTTCTTTAAAAAAAAAAATAGCCTCTAACTGCCCAACCAAGATAGAATCCATTAAACTATGATTATCCTATGTTACCAGAAACGGGACGGGAGCTTTCAGTTCCAGGAAAAAAAAAAAACAAACAAACAAACAAACAAACGTACAGAAAACGGCGTTTTGTACAGCCATTTTCGTTTCTCAGTCCAAGAAACTGTTTCTCCATAAACGAATATAGTTTTATGAGAAACGTTGTTCTGGTTCTTTTGTGATGTACTGAGGTTGGTTTTCGAAGGATGTTGCATGGTTTTCTATTAGAAGTAGAACAGGGCAAGTCCAATTTTGGTCATCTTATTTTAGAAACCGCGAGTCATATTATATAACGATTCAGTTTAGTGGGTGTCAGTATTTAAGATGTTTGAAATTTGGCTATATATGTGGCAATGATTGGTCGAAGGTATGTGGCGGTAATCTTGACGAGACTTTGAGCTCGATTTGGGGAAGAAGACTTCAGTTTTGTTGGAGAGGGAATTCTTTATATTGCCTAGGGTGTATATGGCAAAGGTCAACCATATATCGTTGAGGAACTCTCGTGGAACGGGATGAGCTTATGAGAAATTAAGGTTGCATAGAGGCATCTCTCTCATAAAATTGATTTGGAAGGAAATAGTGGTCACTAAATAGGTGTAGTGCATAGAAGTTGGGTGAAAAAATATTTCCTTAACAATATTAACCATTTAGGGATTTCTTAGTCAAAGTTATGTTATTTTAAATGCAGTCATGGATGTGTAGTTATTGTTATGATTTTTCATTTTTTTATTATTTCTTTTTCAATTATTTTGTTCTTCTATTTAAAAGTGCATTCAATGTATGGTTTCATTGTATTTAATCTTATACAGAATTATAGTTTTAAATTTAAATGTAGAGTGTTACATTATATATAATTTTATAAACCAATGGTTAAATATAAATAATATTTTAGTAAACTTTATTCACAAACAAAAAAATCTTATATATCAATTTAGTATCTAGTTCAATTATACTTTTAAAATATATTATTTTTATTATTATAAAGATTAATTCACTATCATAATAGATTAATAATAAAAATATTGATTTAATATCTAGTTCAATTACATTTTTAAAATATATTATTTTTATTTTTATAACAATTAATTTACTATTATAATGGATTAAGAATAAAATTTTGAAAGTTTACTAATAACTTTGTTTAGGTTTTCTCTCTAAACACTAGTTGTAGCAGTGGAGAAAGTGGCACTCCTTTTTATACTAAGTTTGTTGCACGTGGCAATAGTTCTCAACAATCCTCCACTTCCAACTCTATTCCCAATGGAGATCTACTCAATCTCCACAATCTTGTTACCAAACCATAGAAACAAAAACCCATTAAATGCCTTCTAAATGCTACAATAGACTCCAAATTTGAAGTCCACTCAAGTCACATTAGAGAATATATACAATATATTGAGAAGTTTCTAGGGCTCTAGCCTTAAAAAAAATCCCAATCGCAATAGGTCCAAAATCAAGTGGAAATGCAAAGGCTAGATCAAGCTTGAATTCAATACCATGGGTTTCTTCACCATTGCATTTTCCATCCTAGAGGATCAAACATGGATATTCTATAATGGCCCATGTGATCAACTGAAACTTCTTTTCTCATTATGAGTATGCGAGAATGGTCCATGTAAGCAATTGAAGCTTATGAGACACTGACTATGAACCATAGTATTAGAGAATGTTGATAATGAATGTATTTTTTTTTTTCATATTTTTTTTGTTTTTTTCTCTCTCCTTATTTCTTGAATGTGAAACTTCCAAAATTCGTTTCTCGTCGTGTTGTCATTTCTCATTCCATTTTCTATTTCTCTTTTCTGTTAACATAGTGATTATCCTCATCGTCTACAAAACGTGGAAAGAATTGAGCTATTTGAACAACTTCAACAAGGCCTTCAAAAGGTTTTTGAACTCATATTTTCCCAGGGATGCTAGTTCTTCCAAAGTTATTTCTCGGGCTCCATCCGGCTTGGGCATCTCCCACATAGTATTAAAAATTTTGTGCTCGTTTGCATAATTTTGTATTTTCACCGCCATTTTTTTAGTCAAAGTTCTCTACTCTTCATTTTCCATCGTTCTTATTTTTGTCCAGAGTCTCTTTTTCTGTGACTCCAGGCGAAGAATTCTTTGTTTAGCTTCTACTGATTTGTATCCCGCACCCTCTAGAGATTCCAATTTATCCGGTTCTTCTTCCACTGATTTGAGCTCCACATCATCTCTAGCCTTCTCCTGGCTCTTTCATCTCTTTCTCTGAAAAATCAAGAGATAGATGACTTAAAGAAAGCATTTAACAAGGATCAACAAATGCACTGAAGAAAGATAATTTCCTAATTAATCAACTCGAGGATATTGATACCTGGAACAAACAGATTGAATGCAATAACAGTCAAGCTAATAGCACTCAATGTTTAATTCAAGCTAAGGCTAGAATATGGATGGATATTATGTCTTCAATATTTGCAATTTTGTCATCAATTGAATTTATTTTTGAGGAAGAAGAATTATTAAACCTTGCTAAAAGAGTCGTGGAGAAAATTGAAAGAGAATTGGGTAATAAACCAGTTCTAGCTAGCAAGATTATAAGATTATTGAATACAAGAACAAAACGAGAGCTTGAAGAAATTGATATTTCTGATGGAACTCACGTAATCATAGAAACCAAAAGAGTTCTAACTATAAGAAATTTCGCAAGACGGGTCAATGATGCATGTGGATTCATGAAGAATCGGGTTAATAGATTTAACAGGAAATTCAGTCTTCTATAATAGAGAGGATTACCATCATTCAGAAATTCAAAAGGTAAACTTGTTTCGAAAAAAGAATATCAGAAGTTACTTAATGATTGTGCAAATGATAAATCAAAGTTTAATGGTTTAACAGGAACTTTAATGGGCCAAACTCTTCTTGCGAAATTATATGTTGATATATTTTGACGTTATGAAATCAAATATCTTTTCATAGTTAAACCAACTTTTCAGAAGTACACTGAATTGGATGAAACATATAGAAAGTTAATTTATTTTAACTATCCAGTTGGAGAAGATTGGGATAATCTCGTTCTGCCAAAGATACCTCAACTACAAAAATTACATGTTGAACATGGTACATTCAGGCACAAAATTTGGACAGATGTAGATTTTTGGGATGAATTCAACAGTCAAAGTTTTTTTGGGATGAATTCAATAGTCAAAGTTGCTCCAAAATTTCAGGTTGAATATTTTCAAGCAAGATCGAGTGGCTATTTTTTACCAATCTATTTCCTTAAATTAGGTAGAGATCGACTACTGTAATACTTTATGAATATTGTGAATTTAAATATCATAAGGGTTGATTTTGGGATCAAAGAGATTAATACTTTTTGTAATATCTCAATATTTCAAAGGTTAATCAAAGATTATTGGTTTCAACTCAAAATTGTGTATTAGTGTTTCATATATGAGTTATTTCTTGTGTTACACAATTTTTTCTTCGTACATAAGATTGTGTGAATAATTGGGAGAGCAAAGTTCTACATTTATAGATTGTTGCCTCTATCAATTCCTACATGTAATAATGTTTGAGGTGTTGAAAAATCTTCCATTGCATAAAATACATCCAGAGTCCAGGGGGAAGGAGCCCGAGTAACTTTACTCATATCGATATAATGTCCAGGCATTCACGACAAGCATCTAAAAGTGAGTTCCATCGCTTTAGCATGACCTTGGAGGAGCCTATGCTCAAATTTATGTCCAAAAGCCATGAAATTGCTTCCTTCGACTTGAATTTAAGCATGAACCAACTACAAACTAATATTTCTACCTCTACGAATTTCGCTAGGGTATCACTCTAGGTCTTGTTTATCCATTCACACAATCCCTCCAACTGGAATGATCTACCCTTCGCTCTACCGACCAAGACGTTCTCGGCCATATCCACAGTATCCTCAATTTGTATATACTCACCCAAAACCAAGTGACGATCTTCAAGTTTTGACTCTATACATTTTCCTTTCTTCCTCTTAGTCCCTGAGTTACATGGCCCACTGCATTTTGTCCCAACTACCTTGTCAGCTGGTCTTCCTGTTTGTTCACCTTTAACTGATTCTGCTTCTAGAGTTTCAGAAACCCGAAGCGTCTCACCTGCGATTTGCACAGGACCTCTTTCCAGGACCTCTTTCCACTGCCATATTTCAACAAGGAGAATGAGCTCGTGTTCCTGTGTCTGAGTCTCGCTTATGCCTCCATACGTTACCCTACCGAATTGCTCGAATCTCCAAAGGGTTTCATTTGATATGAACCCAGATGAAGACACCCATGAGATAGAGGAAAAAACACTTCACCTTGACTTAATCCAGCATTATTTTGCACCCCATCTACGAGATTACCATACAGATGAAAATCTTGATCTTCTATCACTGTAAACCCTTAGCAATGTAGAATCTATCCTGCATTCAAGCTTGAGGAAGGAAACATAAACTAATTGTCCGGATGAGGTGCTTCAGACAACACACGAAGGGGGAATTGGCTAGGAACGGATTGTTTTTCTTCTTCTTCTTGTGTGTTTTAGTTTATTTTCATATAAAATGAAATATTAAAAAATATAATCTAGATAATGAAAAACCACTCATCATCCATAATCTATGATTCAAATGGACGGACGACACTAAAGAATTTGAGCTTTTAAAAAGATTATGTGAAAGGAAGAATCTCTAATAGTATTGAAAATACAGAACCACAAAAGACATAGTTTCGGTCATTACACAAAGTTTACATAACATAAATTTAGGACAAAGCAAAAATCTATATATGAAGTTTAATTTTGCATTTAGGGTACAACACACTTGTGGCAAGAAGAATATGTTTTGTTGGACTACATCATTATGTTCACCTAGTTAATACTTTGGAAGAAAGATGTACTTTTTAGAAGCACTAAGGTCACAATTTTGTTTGCTTATTTAACTTAGATATTACATTGTAGTTGACATTATTCCTGTGATACATTGTTTATGTATTTAGTCTATAGGCTCAAGAATGATACAAAAATATTTATGATACGAAATAGATATTAAGCTATACATATTTGAATATAATACAAATCATAAAAAAATTACTATCGAGAAAAGACTTAAAGTCATGTTGAAACTATTAAAATAAAATGGTCCATTACACCAAAATTGATTATGCATATGATAGCAAAGTTTAGTAAACAAGGAAGTTGAAAGTGATCTAAATCAAAGCCCCTAGTTACTAGTTAATCTAAAACCCTAATCCATCATTACAAATGTCATATTAACGCATGGCATCTTAACCTTCATTTAGGAGCCATGTATTTAAAATGCGTATTAATACCACTTTAAATATGAAATTGTAAAAAAAAATGCTTTTATTAAAAATTTAGATAATTACTTAAGTCTACTAGACAAAATCCTAATATCAATAGAAATTAGAACACCACTGTTCTCCCTTACTACAATAATTAAGTTGAATATTGCTTTATCTTCAAATTTAGTAGCCACGGTTATAAACAAAGAAACCTTGTTATGGCTAACCTTTTTTTTTTCAGAAAGAAAAAGCAGAATTGTATTATATTGAGTCAGTATAACAGGTGCAGATAGTACATTTTCATGCAAATTATAAAACATAGGACATATAACTCATAAGATGAGTCTACTGAGCAGATAGCCAAAACAAAAGACATCTCCAGCACCAGCTGAGAGCAAAAACGAAGAAAGATATAGACATAACATATCATATAGATGCCAGGAAAGATCAAAAAAGAGAGAGAAAAAAACGGCTCAGAAGGAAAAATAGAGAGAGATTAAAATCCCAGGATACAGAAATCCTGAATGATATAGGACTCCTCGCCAGCAAAACCCTTTAAAGACCAAGCACCTGTCTCCAGATGAAGACCCTCCTTTGACAGGCAATCTGCCCTCTGGTTCCGAGCTCTGAAGATGTGCTGAATTGAACACCCCCTCATAAGACTCCAAAAAAACATAATCCTATCCATCCATACAGCGAGGTGAGGGCATATAACGAAACTTTTACCATTGACATGATCAACCATTGTTTTGGAGTCCCCATATATAGAAATGGCATGAATGTTAAAAAAGATACAGAAAGCGAGAAGACCCGCAAGGGCCTTTGCCTCTGTCAGGGTATTTGTTACCTAACCTGCATTTCAAGAGAGATTATATTGAAGATTCTCGTCCAAAATTATGAACACCCCAGCACCGCATGAGTTTTGTTGGGAAGCGCCATCAAAAAAGGCCCTCGAGTACCTGAGAAGAGGAACAACCTGCATATTTCTATTGACAGCTTTTGATTTTGGAAACTTTTTGGGGATAGAGTCATATATGAGAATTATGTGTTGTAAAATATCCTTTAGAGGCTCCTTTGCATCGTTGAAAAGTTTATTATTCCTCCACCACCAGGCACACCATAGAACAATTAAAATGATCGATCTCCATGATTCTCTTTGCCGACTCCACTAGACAAAAGCGGCATGTGAAGAAGCATGAGAAACAAGAGGGAAGCCATAAAGACTTTCCAAATCCTGCCATATTTGCATAAAAGAATTGCAATGGAAGAACATGTGAAAATTGGTTTCCTCTTCTAATTCGCACATTAGGCACCTACTCGGCCCATGCCACTGCCTTTTCTTCAAATTCTCCCAGGACAAATTTTTATTATAAAACACCAGCCATGAAAAGTATATAAATTTGGGAGAGCATCCTGTTTTCCAAAACGCTATTAGAAACATGGAGGAGGAATGCACAGACTTCAAACCAATCATATCAGCATAAATATCCTTTACACATACCTAAAAATTTGCGTTTGGCAGATTCCATACCAAAAAATCCTGCGAACTGGATCGGAGGAACCCGCAGCTTCTCAGAACGTTCCTGACAGGGATCCAAAGACTTTTCATAGACTCTGATAAACCAAGATCGTCAGTTGATTTCTTGATAGGGAGAGGGCCTTGCCAACCCGCAATCAACGTATCCCACGTGAAGAAGCCTTTACAATGGAGGAAAAATAAGATCCTTTCTGGAATAGATCTGCTCTCCCGTCCGCTCATGATGGGATCTATTCCGATAAGGATTCTATTTCCAGATTGAGAACACCATTTCAGATTCCTTAAGAAATATTGCTCTATTTTGTGAAAGTTGAGCCATATGGAAAAGCCATATTTTGCTCCAATCCTCCCTAAACGAAACCAATATTCCATGCCTTTTCCTCTCATGTATTTCATTTTGATGGTATTGCTCCATGGCCCCTCCCCGAAGATGCCCCTCCACAAAGATCTGCACAGGAGCGCTTTCCCGAAGGTCCTCAAATCCAATAAACCCCACCCACCTGCAATCTTCGGTCTAGAAATCTTATCCAAAGTAGTGAGATGATATCTTCCTTGAGCTGAGTTACCGCCCCAAATAAAATTTGCAGTGATCTTGTTCATTTTCTGAACGATGCTTACCGGAAGGAAGAAAATATGAGCCCAATAAACAGCAAGTTGTGAAAGAACTACCCGAGTTAGGACGATTCTTCCAGCCAGAGATAAACATTTATATTCCCAAGCGGAAATCTTTTTATAATATCTGTCAATAAGCCATTTCCAATCATCTTTTGAGTAACCCTTTGCCTTTAGATGAAAACCAAGATATTTGAACCCTTCCTTGATTGACCTCGAAACGACTCCAAATAAAACCAAAATCCATTCCACTATTTCCATATTGGCGTCATTGTGATAGAGAATGGATTTGGACTTATTAATTTGTAAACTGGTGGCCCGTTGAAACCTATATAAAATTTCATTAAGGCAAGTCCACGTAACCCTGCACAACATTGCAAAAATAAGCACATCATCAACAAATAAATTGTGTGAAATGAAGTTGTTCCTGCATATCCTCATGAGCTTGCAAGTGTTCTCTGAAACAGCCTTATTGATATGAAGGCTCAAAGAGTTCATTGCCAGAATGAACAACAGCAGCGATAGAGGGCATCCTTGATGCAACCCCCTTTCTGCTGAGAAAAAAGGGGACGGGATCCCGTTAATAATGACAGCATAATTCACGTTCTCAATACAAGCCATAACCCAATTTATGACCTTCGATTTCAGACCAATCTTTCCTAACAAACACTTGATAAAACCTCAGTCTAAGTAGTCATAAGCCCTTTGCAAATCAATTTTTAAAATGGCTGCTTCAGATCGATTTGAGAGCATGGAGAACAGGCTATCCTGAGTGATGGCGACAACATCCATTATATTCCTTCCCTTTAAAAAAGCATGCTAGTCCTTAGATAAAAAACTGTCTAAAGTCGCTTTGATCCTCTCTGCTAAAATTTTCGTGATAATCTTGAAAGTTATGTTGCACAAAGAGATCAGCCTAAAATCTTTAAAAGAGTCCACCTCCAATTTCTTTGGGATGAGAGTTATATGCGTGGATGAAGTAATGTGATGAATGCTGCCAGAAATTCTTGTTGCTTCAACCATCCTTAAAAGATCTAGTTTGATGATGTCAAAAAAATGTAAGAAGAATTCTATTGTCCAGCCATTCAAGCCTAGGAATTTATCCTTCTTAAAAGCCTTCATAACTCCAAAGAGTTCCTCCTCTGTTATGGCCTGGAACAATACTTCATTTTCTTCATCATTAAACATTTGGGGAACCAGATCAATACCCCATAAAATATCCTAAAAGCTGTTATTCTCCCTTCTTTTATATTGATCTTTAAAATGTCTCACTGCCTCCTTTGATATTTCTTGTTGTGAGAAGAGAAAACCTCCCTGACCATCACTAATTTTCCATATAGTGTTCCTCTCCAGCCTAGCATTTGCATACCTGTGAAAAAATTTGGTGTTCCTATCACCTTCCTTGAGCCATATCGCCCTGCTCTTGAGCCTCCATGAGGCTTCCTCCTCCTTTAGAAAATTCTGCTTTTTCCTTTCCAATTCGTTTAATCGGCATCTCATGCTAAAAGAGAGAGAGTTTGCTTTAAAAAACTTAGAAATATCACCCATTTCCTTTTAGATTTCTTGAAGAGCCAATCTGTCCGCTTGTCTTTTTTTATGTTTCCATACCTTTACCACTTTTCTCATAGAGGATATCTTATCTCTAAAAGTCAAAAAAGGAGGAAACGAGCAATTTGCAGATAATTCCTTCCAGGCTTTTGTTATTTATTCGTTGAAAGCTAGGTCCTCTAGGCATGTTCTATTGAATTTAAAGGGATACCCAATCCTGAACCCCTTTCCCTCCAGCTGAGAGAAATTGGTTTATGGTCGGAGATGAAAGAATTTTTAATTGACGAGAAAGGCATGCCCATTTTAGCTATGATGTTGATATGAACGATAAACCGGTCTATCCTCTTTGCAATGTAGGCCTCTTCTACTCTTCCATTATCCCACGTAGGCATCATTTTGGTTGGAGTAACATCTACAAGGTTCCTGTGGAGAAATTCAAACTTGATTTGATCTGAGAGTGGATCATTCTTCCTGCACTTCCCCCATCGTTCTTCTAAACTTAGAGTGATATTCAAATCGCCTACAATCATTAATGAATCAATGTCAAAGATCTCTGAATCAAAAAATTTATCCCAGAAATGAGACCTGTTCTTATAAGGAGCATAGATATTCAAGATATTGATGGGACAAGAATATCCCCTAATAACCGCAGAGATGAGAATTCCTGCAAAACATGTATAGGCTTTAGCTTTTATCCAGGAAGGATCCCACATAACCGCCAAACCACCAGAAAGTCCCTTGGCTTCCGAGGTTGCCATGTACCATGAGGGAAACATTTTTCTGAAGTATGAAATGGACTCTTGTTTGTTGTGCATAGTTTCTTGAACTAGAATGATTTTTGGCTTGGCAGATAAGAAAAGATCTTTGAGCGCCAAAAATTTGAGATCTGCTCCCAGACCTCGGATATTCATTGATATGATAAAAGTCATGGGGGAGGATTACGAGCCGCGCTAGCTCTAAGAGGTTGATTATCAGACATGTCGATGATGGGGACGTCCAAAAGAGACAGGTTCCTTATACCACCGTCCGCATCTTTTGTCCTCCCACGATAGTGTCTTCTCCCACCATTGTTTTTCTTCCTAACAGTTATATTCTTTGCAGAGTTTGGGCTGATGAGCGGGGGCGAAGGAATTTGAGGCTTATGGATGGTTAAGGGCTCCAACTCGAGAGATTTCATGTTCAAAAGGAAATCTAAGTCATTGTCATACAAATTTGCAGGAGATGAGGTCGGAGAATTTAAAGGGGTGGTAGATACCATCGGCTCTTTGCCTTTTTTGGAGGAGTGATGGGTTCCATACAAATTTGCAGGAGATGAGGTCGGAGAATTTAAAGGGGTGGAAGATACCATCAGCTCTTTGCCTTTTTTGGAGGAGTGATGGGTTTTATCGGGAGTAGGCGAAGAAGATGAGATAAGGATGGTTTGTGATCCCACTATAAAGTTCTTAGGTTTTGGAATTGACAGGGGATGAGGAATTGCTTTTCCATCAATAGGTTTCAGAGGGGGATGGAAAAAAAAATATTGTAACTCTTTTTCAACGCTAAAATCAGATGTAGACATAAAATCCAGCTTGGAGCCAATGCACAGAGAGCGGTCTTGTGAGAAAAACTGAGGAGATATATTGGATCCGATTTCCAGATTCTTGTAATCTCGTGCAGCCTCCAAATCTATCGGAGTCCAACTGGCAGAAGGAGATAGCTTCTCTTTTACAGAGGATAGAGGGGAGGCCACCCTGGACTTATCATGAAACACCCTTCTTTTGAAAGTCAGGCACTGAGGACAATTCTTAATAAGATGTCCAGTCTTGTGACAAGCGGAACATCTGAAGGGGATTCCCCAGAAATCAAGCCTTTGTTTTATTTTTAAATCCCTCCAGGTGATCTCTATATGATCAGGAAATCCTCCCCTGTATGCCTTTTCAATAAGAATCCATGCAATGCGCTTGTCTTTTTCCCCCAGGCACCATGGATCAACGTAGACAAATCTTCCAATAGAATTACCTATCTCTGTTAAAGTCTCCCTGGACCAGAACTCCAAAGGGAGATTTGGGAGCTTGACCCAGATTAAATTGTTTGAGGGAGTGTTTTTCAAAGGGTTATGAGCTTTGATACAATGGGGAAGTATCCAATCAGCGGATTCCACTGAGACTCCAACCATTTTCTCATCGCAGAATCATCCATTTCTGAGAAGTGCCATCTACCCACCAAGGCAAGGTCCTGGAGACTATCTATACGTTAAGAGAGGTGGATACTGTCCAATTTTAATGCTGCAGGCAAAGGAGTGGTTTTAATAGGGTTCCGGGCATTGTTATAACGTTTCGCTTCTTCATACAAGACTTTATGAGACCGGGCTCTGTCCTTTTCAGCCTCTTGCATTGTTGATTGAATGACCACGTCATCCAAAGTAGATTGCCAGCCTCCCGCATTCTTGGCACCACCCCAGTCCTTCTCAGCCTGAATGGTAGCACCTATCATGGCCTTTGTGGCTGATACATCAGACCCGCCCTCCATGTGTCACCAGCTCGCTCTCCAAAGCTGTGACAGAGGATTTTTGTCCAAAAAAGATTATCAAATCAGGACTTATAACCTAGAAATTAATGAACATCAGTCCGGCCTCTAAGGGAAAAGCCCGGAAGAGGATGGCCAACTGAGGGGGATAAGACCCTTCTAACAAAAGCCTGGCAAACCGGAGACTCGGATGGGAATGTTTTAAATGGCTCAGATATAGAAAATCCACCTTTCCAAATTGGGATATAGTACCAGCATAAATGATCATCCGATTAAGCCCTGAATATAAGACATGGATTGAATAAAGCTGGAGAAATGATAAAGACACATCTGACAGTGGACACGCTGATCAACAAGTGGCTCGAAAATAGAAATGGACAGCTGTCCAAGGGCAATAACTAAGAATTATTGCACTTAAATAAGCAAGGTGAGATGGGAAATGGTCATGGAACCATGTCTTAAAGCCTTTTGAGAATAAAACCGAAAATGGAAAAAACCTCGGTCCCGAATAATAGGAAACCGGTCCCCATGAGTGGTTTTCCGATCACTAGCAGTGGAGATGGATAGAGAACTGAAACCTACTAATGAGAAAAAGTTGCATGCAGTCCCTATCCAACTTTCAACCAAGCTATATATGAAGACTTTCAGATTCAATGAGAAATTAACTAGAAGAGGAGTCTTGGCAGACTATGCAATTTCGAAAATACGCCACCAGGCTCCTATTTTAATTCGAAAATCTGAACAGGGTTTATAGAACACTACAGACTGCTTCAATTTGTGTAGTAACGAAACATGCTGATAATCCCAAACTTTTAAACAAGAGATGCTCCAATTTATGACTCGCACCAACTTCCCATCATATATCCTTCCCAACATCCAATTTAGGGAGTAACATCAGACTAAAACTATCTCACAATGACTAAGAAGTGCTTAAAAAAATTTCCAGACGAATGTCTGTAATCCAGAGAATTTTAAAAAACTGAGAAAACTGG
The DNA here is from genome assembly GCA_000404065.3 of Pinus taeda. Lineage (NCBI taxonomy): Eukaryota > Viridiplantae > Streptophyta > Pinopsida > Pinales > Pinaceae > Pinus > Pinus taeda. Next base: position 208,020 of record APFE031470385.1, on the reverse strand, counting down.
AAAAAAACGGAATGCAGAACAGAGATTAATTGACCTCTTACCGAGCGCATGCAGAGTGGAAAGCAGCATAAACCTCCAGCAAAAAAACAAACCAGAGCCTCTGCACGGAAGATGAAGGAGAAAAAGAAAGAAAAAGCTTGTTTCAAGGTCGACCCTGCGCAAGAGTGCGCAGGGGGAGAAAAAAGTTGGCCGAAACTTTCTTACTTCCTGCAAAGACTGGTTTTATAGATGCTTGAGACCAGAGATGAGAAGAGTAAATGTGTCAAACAACATGGAGGGATATTATGGCAGGTGGCTAGCGCGGCACGTATGAGACGTGCATGGGGGACCAAACAAAAACCTCCATGGAATAAACGTGTCGGATAAAAAAAAAAGGAGCCTATCCACGCATAGGCTCCCCGCATTCCCTCCTCGCACTGATTGGCTTCGAGATTGAGTTGGCCATGGCGACAGCGACCTGGTTGGTTGCTTTCAGCATGCAGCTCCACTCAGCATCGCTCTATTATGGCTAACCTTGTGTTGTAGCAAAACAACAATCCCCCATTTTATGTTTAATCATAATAAACAAATCGGGACCCTTCGAGTTTTTATTTATAGCTTTATCTCTTTTATTAAAATTTTAACCCCTTTAAAAAAAAACCAAAAGACTTTCAAAATGTTTATTAATGTTCGAGATTAGATTTATGGCTAAATAATCATTGTGGTTAAGACTTTAGATATAAATAAACCTTATAAACAAATAAATCCTAATAGCCTGAATCACGACAGCTAAGCACATTAAAAAACCAATGCATATATTATATAATAGAACTCAATTGTATATATTAAAATAATAATAATAATAAGCCTTTGTTTCCTCCACAAGCCTTTAGTAGTCCAATAGTCTACGTCATCTAGGAAGATTGACTCTCAGAAATTTCTTAGACATCGTCCACTCGAAACTTTGGAAATCTATTTCTTTCGACACAAATTCCACTTACAACTTTTGATGTATTTCTCTTTTGTTACAATTCCCATTTTAGAAAGTTATCTCTCGGAATTTTTAGCGACGTGTCGCCTTTATTTCTTCAGAGATTTTATTCGCAACATAGCCATTGTCCATATGTCTCGTTGGATTACTTTCCACTTGTCCATAAAGCACTCTTTGCCCCCCACCTTCCATAGCATCTCGGTATAAAATATTGCAGATTACTGCAGCTACTCTTTAGGTTTCTTCCAAGATTGGTTTCTTCTAAAATGATGTTAGAAACCACAACCACTGACATGTCAATCGAGCTACCAGTCTGTGCATAACATATGTCTCCTTCACACGCTTTCTACTCGTTCACAACTCGATAGGCATGTCTTTTGATTTCAAATTCAAGTATTATCACTTTAATATGAATTTACTTTACATGTGTTAAACAATTGTTTGATGTTATTGCAAAAAAATTGAACTCATATGCCTTCTACAAATTCTTATTACCTTATTTTTGTGTGTAACAAGTGGATTATGTGATTCTTGTCAAGTTTCTAAGGCAGATTAACTCAACAACCCTTGTTAATTCATCTGGTATGAGAAGACCTCAAAGAAAGTTGTCTATACAACAAAGTGTTCAGTGGATTATGGAAGATATTGAGGATAAAAACCCAAATGCCTTCTTGTTTTCTGATACATTCATATCCAAGGAAGCAGATCCTTCGACCTAGGAAGGCATTTACAATCGTGTGGAGGAAGAATTGGCATATGCAGAAGAAGAATAAACAGGCACCACGGTTCCAAATGAAGAATAAGGGGGCATAAACAGACAAGAACCCATGCTAGCGAATATATCCACCTCTGAATTACATAAAGTTGTTGCTCGAGCAAGAATCATGCCTTATACATATATTATACGATGGGTTGTGGAGCACAATTGGCACCACCAAATGACAGATTATCAGTGCTCATGGCATGGTATTCCATCCTTTCTAGCCATCAAACATTTAGGATATGTATAAACTATCAAATCCCCAAATTGAATATGGCCATGTTTTTTTCAGAGTTTTGTAAAAGGAGAATGCATAGAGGCTGACAAATATTTGTCTAGTTTGATAAGGCAATGGAGAAGAGACCCTAGTTAACATAACGAAGAGTCTAATCACCAGTATGTCATTGTCTCTCTAAATTCCCCTTTTAACTATGTTGTTGTCATGCTTTGTAGACTCTATGGCTTAAATAATGTCTTGCATTTTCCCCTGAACTGGATCCCTCTCATCCAGAGAATTACAGAAGGCACAATTTTCAATCAGGCAGAAATTTTATCGAATAACATTGCTCAACATGTCCTTGATTTTCGAAAATACCAAACCACTACACATAACCCCCCTTCTATATGTATGCATATATAATGGATGCCATATGTCTTACTACTTCCTTTCCAGCAATAGGCTAGAAAAGGAAACTTGCAAAGTTTCTTCCTATTCACATTTACCACACTCAATTATGGGAGGAAAATTATTATGAGCATTTCTACCAAATATGCCATAATGTCATCATTCCATTCTATTAATCCCTATTTAACAAGAAAGCAACTAGAATGTCACAATCTTTTATGGATCGTCTAGAAAGAATTAGTGATTGGTATAGCAAAGAAAACTTCACTTATGTAAGGGTAGTTGGTTGTCTCATCCTGCATCACGTTCTACCCCTTTATATACCAAGCGGGCTTCTATGTAGAGAGGTGGATTCTTAGACAATGGGCACCTACATTACTCTTGAGTTAAAAAGGTCATCTAAAAGAATATAATATGAATTCCCAGTTCATACTGGCATTTATTCTCTTGCAAATTTTCAACATGTTGAAAAGGAACTTAGTTCTTTTATTGCTTTCAATTTATCCACCATTCCTATAAAACTTCATGATCCACATAAAGTGATTGAAAATTTTACTACTAATGTTGGTATTAAGAAATATTTGCATCAGGATTCCATATATGATGATATATCTAAATGATCTCCTAGTTATCAAGAAGTGTTGAGAAGGGCCAAGGAGATATCTCCAAATTATTATTTGGGTTTTGTATTTCTCAGGAAGGTTTGCATTGCCACAAAGTCTATAGTAGACAACAATAGAACCAATTTTGAAAAAATCCTTTGGCTCTTCTACTCAAGGCGTCTCCCCTGTAAAATTATCAATACAAGAAACTTCTCCTAAAAAAATGCCAGCACAAGGAACTCCATCACGGAAAAGCATAAAACAAATAGTTCCTTCACAAATGAAATCACTTATAAAAGAAAGAAAAGAAGTTGATGTTGATCTTCCTGAGCAAGATCTTGCTAAAGACACAATGTCTCAGAAGATTGTGGGTACTGAAATGATTAAGGATTCCTAAAAAATTGAAAACATAACTTCAAAACTTGTCAAACAAATGGGCAATGAACAACCTGAGCAAAGTTATCTGGCAAGGATATTAAGATGCAACAGACGGATTTATGTCCATTGAACACTTCAGACACTACTCTCTCATGTCCTAATTTGATTGTTAAGAAGCCTATTAATGTATTTCTTGCTTCTAAGCAGATTCTAGAAGTTGCTACCCTATCTCAATTTGAGATACAAGAAATTCCTCTAATTAAAGTCTTTTATGGCCCTAAACAAAAAAATTTAGTGAAGAGAAGCAGAAGAAAAATAAAGATAGTTCAAACATGGGCCTTGTCAACAAAAATTGCTTCAACAATATCCTTAGAAGTAGTTTGGGAAGATCGTTTATAGCACCTAATGAAGAATTTGAAGAATTGGCTCAATATGTAGGAGCTTATGCTAATGCTAGCTTACACAAGGCAATAATGGCCAAGAAATCAATGAAAAAAGATGAGAAAATCCATCAACTACAACAAGATTGTGAATGGACTAAAGCTGAAATCAATCAGATTAAGAGTCAATTAGAGATTTAAATCAAACAGAAGGACACTCTCATAAATGATTTGATGCAATGCATAAAATTGTCAGAGGCCAATGTAAATGATATCACCAAATTTAAGCATGAACCCCAAAGCATCAATCAGAATCTACAACATGCATAACAACTATTTTGTGATAATTTGCACAAAGTGCAAGCTACAAAGAAATAGGTTGATGTTTTCATAAATGATTTCATTGATATGGAGAATCATTATGATGAAACAAAGTGAAATATTAATGAGCTTTTAAAATGGTAGGTACATCTTAAGATACATTCTCCTAATTTGCCGACATTCAGTAAGGCACAAAAGTCTTTTGTTATTCACATTTGGAAAACTCAAATACACTTTGTTAAGTAGTTTGTACAATATTGTGCAATGATTGTGCTCTGAATTTATAATCTTCTACGTTGTTGATCCCGATTTGTGAATCCAATCATTTGTATTCCCTCTATAGATACCTCTCTAGGAGGGGACAGGTTCCCTCCTCCTCCTCCTCCACTTAATCTAGTTGCACAGACATTTCTATCCCTCATTTCCTCATTGTGTCCACCCCGTCAACGCCCATCGATTTCAAAAAAATTCAAATGCCTTGAATCGATTCCAGAAATAGACCTTCCTCCCACCATTCCCTGTAGAGCAATGCTCTCTTTAGATAAACGAGGATTGGTTGGTTTTTTTACCAGACTCTGTATGTCATCAAAAGTAGTGCAAAAATAGATTGAATGTAATTATTCCCCAAAAATTCAAGTACAAATCTCAATTTGTTTCTACAATAAAGGATACTTCACCTTCTACTTTGAATAGTGTGAAGATCGCGACCTGATCTTTAGAAATGGACCATACTTTATGGATTAAACCTCTATATGAATAAATAGACAACAAATTTTGATCCAGAGCTTGATATCCCCAATGCAGTCTTAGTTTGGTTTTGTCTTCCCCACCTCCCTTTTCACTGTTGGAGAGATGAATCAGTAAGAGCCATATGGAATGTAATTTGGAAATACATCAACCAAAGCAAGACAAAGGAGAATCTGCATATATGCACAAGGATATGCATGGAAATTGATCTAGCTAGAGGACTTCTTGAAGCAATGAATATCAAAATAGATAGTTGGATGCACATTTAACAACTCAATTGTGAATAAATACCCTTTAAGTGCAAGGTATGCCACGACTATGGTCATTTTGTTAACTAATGTCCTAAGAAAATAACATATGAATCTCATGGAAGTCAGGAAGCTCAATGGGAAACTGTCAAACACAAAAATAATTCCATTAAACCAGTTAAGCAGCCTTATCACCCCCCTTTGGGCCTTCCTCCTCTGCCCCATCCTCCTCCAATATTTAACCAATGCCTCATCCTAGAATCCATTTGCATGCCTACTCCAACTCCTTTGGATCATTGGAAGATCTTCCAACAAAGCTTGATCTATTCAATCCCTCTGCCTCCAAGTCCGATGAGGCAAAATTTTCTAATGATCCTAAGCCCCCACTCCTAACCCACTCCCTCCTCACTATTCTCTAATAGAACATTCCTATGTCATATTCCCCTCTAGAAACCCTCAAATCCAACCCTCATCTTGTTGAAACCTTCTCCCCTCTCCTTGAACCCCTCCTCTCGCCTTTGAGTGCTTATGCTTCCTCCTTCATGGGGATTGTAACCAGAACAAAATCAAAAGAGGCCTTATCTCCATTTGTGGCCTCTTAAATAAAAAATGTAATACTAATAAATAAGTCTGTGATGATTTAGAACAAAAGCACATGGCAATGGACTTTAAATAACCAACAGACGTATTCCTAGGTAAAGGACCATAAATTAAGGAAATACAGACCTAGGAAGGAGAGGAAAGGGTTTTTACATCCCTCCATAAAGTAAATAATGAATCTTGTCTCCTAGAACTGCAGAGGTCTTAGACACACCTCAAAAAAAAATGCAATAAAATACCTAACAAAAATAGAAACCCTTGCAATCCTTATAATGCATGAGACCAAAGTAATTGAAGAGGAAATGACAAGCATAGTCAAGGAACTCAATAAAAAATATAATTAGGTAGCAATAAGTGCAAGATGGGCATCAAGAGGAATACACACCATCTAGAATCAAACAGCACTGGATATACAAAAAATGGGGAAATTCTCACAGTTTATAACATCTACACTCCAACTCACTACAAAGACAAAGAACAATTTCGGGTTTCTCTATAACACCAATTAGTAATGGATGGTGATCAACATATTATTCTAGGAGGGGATATTAACCTTATCATGAACTCAGACGAAAAAAGAGGAGGATATATTCAAGATCTAAATAGAGAAAATCTTGAGGCTATCACGACCAAGAAAAAGTTTACTAGACATAAAACCAAAAAATGGTAAGTATACATGGAGCAACAGAAGAATGGGACCAAGCAATATAAAGGAAAGGTTAGACAGGTTCATAATTCACACCAGCTTCATTTCATTAAATGGAACAACCTCATCCATAATTCTTACAACAATAACATCTAACTACAATCCCATTAAACTGATTTTGAATGAGAGCATTGATCAAGGCCCTTTTCCTTTTCGCTACAATCCACTATGGTTAGCCATCGAAGAGGTCAAACATCTGGTCAGTCAAACGTGGCATACTAGAATAGACAGATCCTGTAGCTACGTTTGGGATAACAAACTAAAACTTGTAAAATTAGAATTAAAAATTTGGGTTAAAATAAGCTATAGAGAGTTGACTCAGGAAAAAATCGACACTCAAAAGGAATTAGAAAAGGTGCAACAAAGAATAGAAACATAGAAAGGGACTGCATACTTCCAAGTAAAAGAGAAATAAGTGCGCTCGAAATCTTATCAAATCAATAGAAAAGAATAAGAGGACTGGATAATTAAGTCCAGAAGCCGATGGGTACAAGCAGGCGATAAAAACACGACATTCTTTCACAGTTAAACAAAGGCCATAAGGAATAAAAACAGAGTCGAGTCAATACATGGAGAAGGGAACACACTCATCGAAGGGCCATATTCAATCAAAGAGGAAGTGTATCAACATTTTAGCAAGCTTTTTATCATTGAACTTGAACCTATAAGCTTTGAGGAAATCCTAAGTCTGATACCAAAAATGATATCTAAAGAAACCAATGTTGCACTGACAAAACCTATTAAAGAAGAAGAATTGCAAAGACTTGTGTGGAGTTTGTACCCTGACAAAGTGCCAAGGCTAGATGGCTTAACCATTGCTTTCTACATGTTCTACTAAAATATTATCAAAAGGGATATCCTCAAGATGATTCAGTGGGCTTAGTTGAAGCATAAAATAGGTGGTAACAAAAAAATCAAATTTTCTTGCATTGATCCACAAAGAAACAAGGCCTGCCTCTTTCAATGATTCCATCCTATATCCCTTAGCAAATATTCTTACAAAATCTTAACCAAAATCCTTACAAACCACCTCAAGAACCTCCTCCCTCATCTAATCTATGAAAATCAATGGGGCTTCATTATGAAAAGGTAGATCATGGACGACATCCTCATCATTGGGGAAGCAATATACTCAAGCCAAATATGAGAAAAACAAGCCTTCATCCTCAAGCTTGACATGGTAAATTCATTTTATAAAGTAAGTCATTATTTCCTCTTCATTGTCTTAGAAAATTTTGGCTTTGCCAATGATTTTTTTGACCTCATCAAAGCTTGCATTCACAAGCCTTGGAATTTTGCTCTAGTAAATGGAAGACTAGGTCGCTTCTTCCAGAGCATAAGGGGAATTCAGCAAAAATTTCTATATGTCCTTATAGCAGACGCTCTCAACAAAAATGTTGATCATGATAGATAAATAAGGATGATAACTGGCATCCATTACAACAAAGGAGTAAAAAGTAAAACCACTCCCAGTTTTCCAATTATACAATGTTAATCAGAGGAGCATCCCCTGCCTTGGCCAGAAGAATCAAGAACATTTTTCTTGAAGAGTCAGGAGGCTCTCTCAACAAGCATAAAAGCAACATTTATGGTTGGAACACTCTCCCCAATACCCTCAGACAAATTTCCCAAATTTTGGAGGTTCCTTGCAAATTTGATTGGACTCATTTTAAATAATTGGGAATGCTTATTTTTTAAAAACCATGAAAGTTAGGCTTGTAACTTAAATTTAAATTATAATTAAAAAAATGTAATTGTGGAGTGAAGTCTGAAAGTTAGGGTTTGGGTACCCTGTCAAACTCTAGAGAACCTTAAATGCCCTGCAACTGATACGACAAGCCTGCATCTGATAGGGACAATACAAGCCACAAAGGGGGGGTAGATCCCCTCCTACCAAAGTGTAGCTGCCAACGAGTCAAGTGGAAAATCTCGCCACCAGTCCAGCCCCCCTGAATCTGTGGGCCCTAGTGCTGGCCCTATCCTTGGAGCTCAATGGCAGGAACTCAACTGTGTGCAATGCCTGCCTTGTGCAATAGACAAACACTGCTTTGTGATCCCAATGAATAAACTAGAGAAGTACCATAGCTACATGAAATACCATGCGATGATATACAAATTTAATGGAATTTGGCCCACAGAGAAGGATCTGATAAAATGGATACAACATAAATGGCAGCCAAAAGATCATATAGAACTAAAGTTGGGGGCCAGAGGATTCTTTACTGTAATCTTCTCAAATCTACAAGATAAGGAAAGGGTTTTCAAAAATGGCCCATATTTCTATCATAATGTAGGTCTCTTTATGTGATACTAGGAGGAATGTTATAACCCAGACAAGGAGAAATTCATGGCGGCTCTTGTTTGGGTTCACCTCTTTAGTCTTCTAATGGATTTATGGGAGCCGGAAATTTTGGAAGGTATTAGCAATTCAATTGGCAGATTTGTGAAAATAGAAGAATCTACTCACAGGGAAAGATACACCTCATATGCCTGCATTTGTGTCTATATGAATATCTTGGAACCCATCCCTGAATCAGTGGAACTGGAATACTAGGAAGAGATCTAGCAACGAACCCTAGATTATGAGCACATATCGTTTTGTTTATGTTGTTTTCATGAGTATGGTGATCTATACAAAGCATGCTCGTTGAACCAATCTAGCTTGGAATACCTAAAGTTGGCACAGGAAAAGAACCCCCCACAAGAAATAAATGAGGGGTTCAAGGACGGTCCACACAAAAAGAAGAACATGAGGTTGTAGTAGACTATAGGATCCAATAACCAAAAGCAAAGGGCAAACCATAACAGGTATGAGGTGTTGTAAGAGGAAGGGGAAACCTCAAAAGAGACTGAACTACTAGATAATTTGGACCTGGATAGGGGAAGGGAACCGGCGAAATCCACAACCACACCAAAGAGGAAAGCCCAAATAGAATTGACAGAGAAAGAGGAGTCAAAACCAATAGATCTTACTACAATGGAGGTTGATACCGCCAGGGAGGAGTTAAGCATGGGGGAAGTGGTTTTAAGAAGACTCCTGAACAAATGGAGGCACCTAGATGAAATATATATCCCAGAAGATCAAAAGAAACTGTATAAAAAAACGTTCCAGCAATATATTGCTAATTAAGGACAAAGACAGGGAGATTCGGTGGAGCAATTAGGCATGCAAATGGAAAGCTCACAGGAACAATAGATCTGAAGTGAAGGGGGGAAGAAAAGGGGATGAAGAAACCTGCAGGAGTCAATAAAAATGATGGGAGAGATGTTGGTTAACACGGGAAGGGTAATACCGCTCTCAGCGGTATTCCAACAACTCCACAAAGTTTCCCAATCATAGAAATCTCCTGGAATGTGAGAGGCCTCAATAGTCGAGGCAACTAGAGATACTTACAAGGTCAACTGAAAAAGGAGAAGCCTCATTTCGTGCTCCTCCAGGAAACCAAGGTATCAGGGGAGAAAATAGAGGATATACTTAGAAGAATCAAACCCCAAGTATGAGGCAGTAGCATTAGATGCAAAAGGAAGTGCAGGAGGAATTGCCATAATTTGGAACCCCAGGGAGGTAATGTTAAATTACTGGATGGGTATGCCACGCATATTGTCAGGGTGCTTTCGCAACATAGGAACCAGGGAATGGATTCTAATCTTAGTGGTCTATGGCCCTCACACTCTAGGAGAGAAGAAAGGATTCCTTCAAAGTATAAGGAAACTGAGTCAAATGCATACAGAAAAAATTATGGTTGATAGGGGGAGACTTTAACCTGATAACCTCACTTGTAGAGAAAAAAGGAGGGATAAGAAGAGAAGAACCAAAAATGGAACTGTTCAGGGACATGCAAGTGGACCTGCAACTAGTGGACATCCCAACCATTATGTAGAAAATATGTGATAGATTAACCTGATAATGCAATATAAATCAAAGCAGAATACTATAACCTACTTCTACTATAAATTTGCGGAAGCTTAAATATTGAGCTGAACAATATAATCAGAAGAAGAAGAATCAATGACACAATAAACATGAAAATACTTTGGGGAAAGCCTTAGATAGAGATCCCACACTAGTGTATTATCATACATGGTGGAAATACATAGGAATTATACAAAGCGTTAGCTCTCATAGCTAACCAGCTCTCAATACAATCCTCATAGATGCTCACAGGAAATCTTGGCTTCTCTCCAGCCTTCCTTGCTGCCCTCCAAGCTCCTATTTCCTTGCCATGTTCCTTGTGGATGATTAACCTATTACCAAGTGGAAAACAAGCCTTCAAAACTATGCAATCCTCAAGGATGAATCCTTGACTGCATGCATGAGTTTTCTCCATGAGAAAACACATGCAACTGATACTACACTATCCTTGAACATTAATCTCAACTGGGTCTTTCTCAGAATAAACATGCATGAGTTTTTCATGAGGGAATATTCAGTTAACTAGAGTAGCACTAGTTGAGTGCATTAATGCATCAACTGATTGTCAACTCACTATTAGTTCCTCAAATAGTTTGGAACTAATTTAACTGGACCTAACTCAGTAAACTGAGTTAACTAATTACAACTCAAATATAACTCAATATTATGTCCTTAATTTAAGGGATAACTCTTGCATGGCTTCAGAAAGACTTCTAACTTGAATTTCTCCAACTAATTAAGTTAAAATTAATTAATTAATTATTTCCAAGTAGTTGTTAAGACTAAATTTGATTTTAATTGACAATTTAATTCAAGGACAAATTAAATTGGAATATTCTTGTTGCCATATTTCAATACTCCCTCTCAACAAGAAAGGGATTATCTACCACCCCGATCCTGTCTCTATGGAGCTTGAATTTACACTTTGACAATGCCTTTGTCAAAATGTCAGCATCTTGCTCCTCTGTCGAAATATATTGCGGCAACATGATCCTCCTCAATACACAGTGTCTGAGTTTATGATACCGGGTGTCGATGTGCTTGGACCTATCATGAAATACTGGATTCTCAGAGAGTTTGATACAACTCTGATTATCACAATAGATCACAGTTGGATCCATCCTCTGATCAAATAAACCAACTAGGATTTTCCACATCCAGATGGCCTCAGATGCTGCCTGATTTGCAGCCATGTATTCTGCCTCTGCCAAGCTGAGTGCAACCGACCTTTATTTCCTGTTGTACCAAGAAACTGCTGTTGACCCAAGGTTGAAAATCCCTCCTAATGTGCTCTTCCGATCTGATGGACTCACTACCCAATCTGCATTAGTGAAGCCCTATAGCTTCACTCCCTTTGTCCGTCTGTACTATAATCCATACTGAGATGTGCCTCTTGTTGAAAGTAGCAACCAGAAATGATAAAAATAGAACCCAAAATATTCCAATTTTAATTTTTCCTTGAATTAAAATTGTGAAATAAAATCAAATTTAGTCTCACCAACTGCTTGAAAATAATTAATTAATTCATTATAGATTAATTAGTTGGATAAATTCAAGTTAGAAATCTTTATGAAGTCATGCAATAGTTATCCCTTAAATTAAGGAGATTATCCCTTAATTAAGGAGATAAGATTGAGTTATATTTGAATTGTAATTAGTTAGCTCAGTTTACTGAGTTAAGTCCAGTTAAATTAGTTCCAAACTATTTGAGGAACTAATTGTTAGTTATCAGTCAGTTGATGCATGCATGCACTCAACAAGTGTACTCCAGATAACTGAAGATTCTCTCATCAAAAACTCATGCATGTCTATTCTGAGAAAGATATTCTAAGAAAGACCCAGTTGAGCTAAATGTCAAGGACAGGTTACTATCAGTTGCATGTGTTTCCTATAAACGAAACTCATGCATGCAGTCAAGCTAAGGTTCCTTGAGTCTTGCGCAGTTCTGACAGGGTGTAGGATCAGTGTGAGTGATCAGTCTTCGACTTGGTAACAGGAGGATCACCCAGGAGAAATTGCGCAAGGAAATAGGAGCTTGGAGGGCAGAGGAGAAGGCTTGTGAGAAGCTTTGATTGCCTGTGAGCATCCAGGAGGATTGTACTGAGTGATCAGTCTTCCACTTGGTAACAGGAGGATCACCCAGGAGAAATTGCTCAAGGAAATAGGAGCTTGGAGGGCAGAGGAGAAGGCTTGTGAGAAGCTTTGATTGCCTGTGAGCATCCAGGAGGATTGTACCGAGATCTAGCTAGCTATGAGAGCTAAGGCTTTGTATAATTCTGATGTATTTCCACCTTGTATGATAATATAGATAGTGGGCTTTTTAGCTGAGGTTTTCCCCTGAGTATTTTTTGTGTTTCATGTGCATTGATTCTTCTTCTTCTAGTTATATGTGTTTAGCTTGATCTTACCCAATCTTTAAGCTTCCACAAAGGAAATTGATAGTAGAAGTAGATTATAGTATTTTGCTTTGGTTATATTGCATTATTGGGTTAATCTACAGTTAGATTTTCTACATGGTCTTAGAGGTAGATTTGTAGAGAATTTGCAGAATTTATACACTTCTGAGGTATCTCAATACATGCTTTGCCACCTTCCAAAACATCTTGGTAGGTTGAACCATCGCTTGACGCAGTTGGTTCACCGCATAGCACAAATCTAGTCATGTGTTCATTAAGTACATCAGTGAACCCACAAGCTACCTGTACACAGTAGCCTCTACCACTTCTCTTGAAGTAGAAACTCTTTCCTCCAATTACCTGCTAGAGGAGTCTACATAGGCTTGCACTTTTCCATCTGGAATCTCCTGAGTATCTCATTGGCATACTTGCCCTGAGACACAAACAACTCCCCATCCTTCTGCCACACTTCCATGCCAAGGAAGTAATACATGAGACCCATGTCCTTCATCTTGAATTCTCTTGCAAGGTCCTCCTCACAAGACACGATCAACTGATCATCACCAATCAATATGAGATCATCAACATAAAGTACAATGATCAACAACTTACCTTTCACGATGTGGTACAGGTTCGCATCCGCTTCACTTTTTGTGAAGCCCAACCCGGTGAAGTAGTTGTCTATCCTAGTGTACCAAGCACGAGGTGCTTGCTTCATCTCGTACAATGCTCTCTTGAGTCGGCACACATGCGACTCACGATCAAAGGTCTCAAAACCTTCCGACTTCTCTATGTACACCTCTTCCTCAATTTGGCCATTGAGAAATGCAGTCTTCACATCCATCTGATGGATCTTCCAACCCATATGTGCCAACATAGATCTGATAGATGAGTACCTTGCGACAGGAGCAAAATTCTCATCATAGTCAATCCCCTCAACCTGTGAAAAGCCACTGGCAACAAATTTTGCCTTATGCTTCTTCACACTACCATCAGCAGCTTGCTTTACCTTGTAAAGCCAACGGGAACTCACAACTGATTTGTTCTCCAGTCTCAGAACCACGTCCCAAACACTGTTACGAACTATGGAGTCATACTCCTCCATCATAGCATCAACCCAAATTGTCTGTTGCACTGCTTCCTCAAAAGAAGATGGCTCGGTCTCAACACATTACCCAGCAAGGGCCATGTATCCAGTGTACCTCTCAGGTGACCTCCTTTGTCCGTGCTGAGAAGATGGTGCTCCAACATTCTCTCTTGCATTCTCCAACAATCTATTAGCTTCTCTTGTGTGCTTCTGTCCATCTCTAGAAGACTCTACTTAAGTGGATGTCTCCACTTCTGGAAACTCTACATGCGGCTGCTCCGCATCAGTCTGAGGCTCCTCCTCCTCTGGAACCAATAGTTCCTCCATAGCCTATAGTTGGAGCTCCCTCTCAAGGGAAACTCGCATGGCCTTATGCTCATCAAACTTGAGATATCTGTGAACCACTATCCTCCGACTGGTAGGCAAGTACACCCAATAGTTGTGAGGTGTATCAGTGTATGCCACAAATATCCCCAACTCTGCTGTCGGCTCAAGCTTCTTCCGTGCATCCTTCATCACATGGTAATATACCGATGATCCAAAGATCTTGAAGTGAGCCACATCAGGTCTCTTACCGAAGAAAGATTCCTCTGGTGTCTTCATCCCAAGTATGCAATGCGGGCTTCTATTCTGCAAATATATCGTTGTGTTGCATGCCTCAGCCCACAAGTGAAGTGGTAGGCCTTAGTCATGCAGCATTGCCCATGTTGCCCCTACTATAGTTATTTTCTTCCTCTCGGCCACCCCATTCTGCTGTGGGTTATGAGGTGCTGACAACTCTCATTTAATTCCTTCCACTGCAAAGAAGTCCTTAAACTCTTGAGAGACATATTCTCCACCGTTGTCGCTTCTCAAAGCCTTGATCTTCTTCCGTGACTCTTTCTCGACCAAATCTTTGAACTCACAAAACTTTGTGAAGTTTTGTTCCTTCTTCTGCATGAAATAAATCCAAAATTTACGAGAATAGTCATCAATAAAAATCACATAATACCTTTGTTCACTATGGATGCCGTCGAGAATGGTCCACAGAAATCAGTGTGAACTCACTCTAAGATAGCCTATGCTCGATTGTCTCAATCATGAAAGGAAGACTTTGTGTACTTTCCCAAGGTACAACCTTTGCATGTGTCAACTTGCTCAAGTTTACCTTTGGGAAGTCCTGTAGATATCTTCTGCATTATCTTCAAAGCCCCATGATGCAAATGGCCCAACCGCCTGTGCCACAACTCGCCAATGTCTTTGCTTTGCACCAATTCTACTTTCACACTCAATGTTGCACAATCATCTACCTCTAGTTTATAGAGATTCTTCACCCAAATCCCTATCCTCTTGGTCTTACCCATGGCTATGTGTCTTAGGAACGGATTTCCTTTACCGAAGACAACATCATAGCCTTTGTCCTCCAATATTGCGACCGATACCATGTTCTTCTTCAGTCCAGGCACATACATCACATCTGTCAAGGTGAGAGGAGCTCCATGCTCCCTCTGAAAAGCAATCGTGCCCACTCTTGAAACACTATACCTTCCGTCGTCACCCATATCTATGTGCATCTTGAGGTCTTTCTCCTCCAAGGCACTAAATAAATTTTTATCACCGTTCATGTGGAATGAGGTTCCACTATCAAGATACCAGACACAACCCATCATCGATGACACCATGCATGCGATGAGGGTAAAGTCCATTTCGAACTGAGAGGCTAATGCCTCACCTTCCAATCCTTTTGAGGATCCCTTCTTGGACTTCCTTCGATGGGAAATTAGTCGCATAATGTCCCATCTTGTGACAGTTAAAGCATCTTACTTTAGACATGTCACCCTTCTTCCCTCCATGAGAAGAATTCGATTTGAAATGGGAAGTCATCCCCTTCCCTTTTCTTGCCTTACTTGCTAAGGCCAGATTTCTTCATCATCATTCTTGGATGAAGAACCATCTCGTGTGCTCATCCTGATCTCCTCCTGCATAAGATCTGACCACAGTCATTTCCAATCTGGCAATTTCTCCCTTCCATTCACAGAGTCTTGGTAGCTATTCCAACTCTTTGGAAGG
Organism: Pinus taeda; assembly: GCA_000404065.3. NCBI lineage: Eukaryota > Viridiplantae > Streptophyta > Pinopsida > Pinales > Pinaceae > Pinus > Pinus taeda. The sequence goes on along the minus strand of APFE031470385.1, from coordinate 192,238 downwards.
CCAAGCAGAGCGAGGCTCACCATATCATCATCAGCAGTAGTTATTACTACACTGCTAATCTCATCTTTGTAGTTGGTGAGATTGTTCAGATATGTGGAAATAATATCGCCTTTCTCCATCTTGATTCTTCGAAGCTTAACCTTGAGCGCCAATTTCCTTTGGTCACTATTGTTCTAGTAGAGGTCCTTCAATGTCTTCCACATTGAAAATGGAGTATCCTTCCCATGGAGACTTGGGACAATATGGTCTCGAACTCCCTCAAGGATGATCCATCTCGCCTTCGCCACACACTTCTTCCACTCAGCCAACTATTGTGCATTAGTTGAAGCTGGCTTTGGGATTTCTTGATCAATGAATTCCTTCAAGCCATTGTCTTCTAATACAGCCTCCATTATATCTTTCCATGCTATGTAATTCGAGCTACCTTCCATGGCATAGTCGAGTCTTAAGCCATAGAATGCCATTGGCCAACTTTGAAGTATGATATGAATTTGATTTGCACCTGCAACCCCAAACTTCAAACTTCGAATTCTCTTCTCAGTATATTGTTCACAGCTCTGATACCATGTAGAAAATCTGTGATAGGTTAACCTGATAATGTAATATAAATCAAAGCAGAATATTATAACCTACTTCTAATATCAATTTGCAGAAGCTTAAAGATCAAGCTAAGCAATACAGCCAGAAGAAGAAGAATCAATGGCACAATACACATGAAAATACTTTGGGGAAAGCCTTAGATAAAAACCCCATGCTATTGTATTATCATACATGGTGGAAATACATAGGAATTATACAAAGCCTTAGCTCTCACAGCTATCCAGCTCTCAGTACAATCCTCACAGGCAATCTTGGCTTCTCTCCAACCTTCCTCTTTGCCCTCTAAGGTCCTATTTCCTTGCGATGTTCCTTGTGGATGATTAGCCTATTACCAAGTGGAAAAACAAGCCTTCAAAACTACACAATCCTCAAGGATGAATCCTTGACTGCATGCATGAGTTTCCTCCATGAGAAAACACATGCAACTGATAGTACACTATCCTTGAATATTAATCTCAAATGGGTCTTTCTTAGAATAGACATGCATGAGTTTCTAATGAGGAAATCTTTAGTTAACTGGAGTAGCACTAGTTGAGTGCATTAATGCATCAACAGATTGTTAACTCACTATTAGTTCCTCAAATAGTTTGGAACTAATTTAACTGGACTTAACTCAGTAAATTTAGTTAACTAATTACAACTCAAATATAACTCAATCTTATCTCCTTAATTTAAGGGAAAACTCTTGCATGACTTCAAAATGACTTCTAACTTGAATTTATCCAACTAATTAACTTTAAAAAATTAATAATTATTTCCAAGTAGCTGTTAAGACTAAATTAGATTTTAATTCACAATTTAATTCAGGGACAAATTAAATTGGAATATTCTTGTTGCCATATTTCAACACATTAATGGAACAAACACATGGAATAATAGAAGGGGAGGATTTCATTAAGTAGCCTCAAGGCTAGATTGGTTCTTAGCATCTCAAAATCTGATCAGTAGAGATGTTTACTACGAAGCCTCGATTTTTCCATGCCTGGGCTTTGACCACTGGCCTATTGGTTGTGTGATCCCTCCTTCCTTGAAAAAGTAAAGGACTGATGGACCTGGAGTGTTGAACAAAGGAGAAATGTCATGCACACATTCCAGCTACGTTTGAAAGAGCTAAACTGAAAGATCAAGAAATGGAACAAACAAGATTTTGGCAATATCCATCATGACCAAGAATAACTTCAGGATCGGATGCAACAAGTTCAACAACAAATGATAACGAATGGCTTCTCAAGCTCCTTAGTAGAGGAAGAAGACAAGCTTTTGACCAGGATTGAGGAAAGGAGGAAACAAGAAGAGATTGTATGGAAGCAAAAATTGAGGGTTCAATGGCTCCGGGAGGGAGAAAGAAACACCTGCTTCTTTCATAAAGCCATGATACAACATAGGCAACATAATCAAATATTCTCACTGATAGACCCAGGAGGAAACTGATTGGTGCAACATGAAGATATGGTAGATCTATTGGTTAACCATTTCAAAAATATCTTTTCAAAATTTCTCCCTGACAGATCATTTTCTATTGACCAGATAACCAGGCACATACCCCAACTGGTCAGCAGAGATCAAAATTTGGCACTCATGAGATCTATCACATTGGAAGAGGTGGAGGAGGTGGTTAAAGGACTAGAAAAAAACAAAGCACCAGGACCAGACAGATTCACAACATAATTCTTTCAAGCATCTTGGCCAATTCTGGGCAACGACATCCTGGAAGTGGTAGAAGAATCCAAAAGAATGAGAAAGGTACACCCAGCCCTCAACTGTACATTCATAGATTTAATTCCTAAATCTGAACATTGTGAAGAGCCTCAAGGATTCGGGCCTATAGTTGTATGCAACGTCATCTACAAAATTCTCTCAACTATTATGGTAAATCGGCTTAATTCAATCCTCCTGACTCTAGCCTCCCCATAGAAAACCAGCTTTGTCAAGGGCCGTTAAATCCTGGATGGCATAGTCACAGCTCAAGAAGCCATTCACTCCCTCAAAAGCCTCCGATCAAAAGGTATGATGATTAAGCTAGATTTATCTAAAGCTTATAATCGTCTGAGCTGGACGTACCTTTTACGTATCCTGCAAGCCTTTGGTTTTGATCCCCACCAGATCCACTGGATTTCCTCCCTTATATCCACCCCAGTATTCTCTATCCTCCTCAAAGGATCCCCCACTCAAACCTTCAATGCCTCTCGGGAGCTTAGACAAGGAGACCCGATCTCCCCTTTCTTGTTTTTCTTAGCAGCAAAAGGTCTAGGGAGACATGTCAAAGCGAAGGCTCAAGAAGGGAAATTTAAAGGGCTGCACATGTGGGGGAATGATCTCCCCTTAACACATCAACAGTTTGTTAATGACAACATGATGTTCTGTCAAGTTACCCTGGGAGAAGTAAGGTCCCTCCTATCCATCCTTCAAGACTTCATGAATGCCTCCAAAACTCATATTAATAAAGAAAAGTCAGATATTTTTTTCTTTAATATTATTTTTCAGTCACAAGCTTTCCTGGCTAGACTTATGGGCTTTCAAATAGGCACCCTTCCTTCAAAATATTTGGGTATCCCCTTAGCTTCAAATCCCTCATAGTTTCAAATTGGAAGGCTCTTCTCAACTGACTACAAGGCCGCCTACAGAACTGGACCTTTCGGGCCCTCAATATGGCAAGTAGAGTCATCCTTATGAAAGCAATGCTTCAATCGGTCCCCATTTACCAGCTCTCAGGTCTCACCGCGCCAAAAATGACATGCACTGAAATGACAAATATCTTCAAGAATTTTCTTGGCAAGGGGCACAAAAAGCTAAGAAATGGACCCTCCTATTATGGAATTGACTAACCTAGCGCAGACTAGTAGGGGGTCTAGTTCTCAGGGATCCCTATACTCTAAACCAGGTCATGGGAGAAAAGTTATGGTGGAGATGGATCCAGGGAGGAAGCAACCTATGGAAGCTAATCTTGGAAAGGAAATACAGAATGCCAACGTCTACGGAAGGGAGATTGAGAACACGGGAAATAACAAGGGGATCGACAATATGGAACCTAGTAGAAAAAAACCAAGATTTTATACAGAACCAAATTTTTTGGGAGATCGGTGGGGGGATACGAAGCGATGTTCTGGCAAGATGCATGGAAATAGAGGCAAAAACTCTTTAGTTGACAGGACCATGTGGATATATTCTTATCTACAAATGCCAGATCCGCCTGGAGAGAGTGGAAAAGGAGACAACATTGGCCCAATGCACCAAATTCCCCCTAATGGGAAGCATATGATAAGGAGGTCAATTCCATAAGACTAACGACTTCCAAAGGCACGAATATCATTAGATGGGGATACAAGAATAAAGGCATTTTTAATACAAGAGGGATATCAATTGAAAGAAGAACACCAAAAACAACAGTTTCTACCCATCTGGGGTAGAATATGGATGGGGCAGTTATGGCCAAAGGTAGCCTTCTTCCTCTAGTTGGTTCACCATGGATAATCCCTTACGTGGTACCAATTACAAAAACGAGGAGTTCAGGGACCTTAGATATGCAGTATGTGTTAGGCACAAATGGAAACGATGGAGCACCTCCTAAACTCACGCCCCTTTAACAACCAACTCTGGCATAATCATGAAAGCGTTTTGGCCATTCAGACCAAGATCACTCAAGCTTCAAGGCAATAACGGAAAAGTGGAGGAAGAGAATATATAAGAGCCCCATTCTCAATAGAGCCTGGGATATTTCCATAGAATTTCTCCTTTGCGCGATGTGGAAAGAAATGAACTGGAGGGTCTTCAAAGATGAAAAAAAATTGTAACATATTTCTAGATGATTATCAATCAAAAACATCCATGAAACCATTTTGGCATAGAAGTGGTATCTAGAGGACTGGGAAGCCCCACCTAAGGAAGGTCATATCCTGACAATGCTAAACTTGTCTCTACAAATGCTAATGCCCAATTCATGGAAACTAAAAACCCCTTTCGTTCAATCCCTCTCACACTTCACATGTCCTCCAGGGGAATTCATAAAATTGAACTTCGACGGAGCGTCCAAAGTAAATCCTAGTGAGGCCGGATTGAGAGGTATATTCAGAGATCACCAAGGTTGGGTAGTCTGGTTGTTCACATCAGAATATGGAATTGTGAGCAATAACGAGGTAGAATTCAATGCAATCAAACATGGATTGTTAATTGCAAGAACGGAAAGAATACAAAAATTGGTTGTTGAAGGAGACTCCACCTTGGTGATAGATACTTTAAAAAAGCTACAACAAGAAACACACTAGGAAAGAATAAGCAAGAGCTGGAGAACAACGAGGTTAGTTCAAGAAATAGGAGATCTCATCCCTAACATAGCATACCTCATCCCGGTACATGTACGCCACTCAGGGAATGTTGCAGCTGATTTCTTGGAAAACTGGGGATGTGTAACCCAGGAAAGAATCTGGAAATCTCCCAGAACAAGACAAACCAGGCAAATGGAATGGAGGCTCTAATGGAGATTTTGGGAAAAGATAGGGATGGAAGTTAGGACCCGATCAGATTGCGATGGGACACAAGACCCTTGCGTGGATTGTTGCCATGCGTAAAGGGAAAGGGACCAAGGAAGTTGGGCAGCCCACCCAACATCCCCACATGTGTAAGGCAACAAAGACCTGGAGAGACTGGAAACAAGTGGAAGTCGCATTAGGAAAACAAACAGCAAAGGAGGGAATACATGCAGGAAAGGTGGTGAGGGTCGTCATTGTATGCATGCATGGTATGTGGTGGAGCTCGCTTGCGTGAGTAGAGACCAGTAGAAGGGTGGTGGAATTCGCTTGCGGGAGTAGAGACCAGCGCCATCAACAAGATGTTTCCAATAGAGCTTCGGCTAGACAGGGTCACTTGTACGTATTTCTAACCTTCTTTATTCTAGAAATGGAGACTATGCTGCAAGAAAGGAGTCTGGATTGGCATGGATGGGTGATGGTTCTGCATATTTCTGGTAGAATTTGGTTAAGTTTACTAGTGTTGATGTCTGGAATTTCAATTTCAGTGTTATATGGAATTTTTTTGGCTCAAAGGCATGCATGGAGGGTTTGGATCTTCTCTCGGAATTCAGGTTGAAAATTTTGTTCCTGCACCCTTTAAATCCACGTGTCTGAGACCTGGATAGGACCGAGGTAGTTCTGAGAGCCAGCAATCACCTGGAAAATTTTTGGGCCAGAGAAGAAAGAATGGGGAGTACGGGGTTCATATTACCAGTATGTTTGTTCAGTCTATTATAGTACGGTCTTTGGCTAAATTTTTCGTCCAGCGAGGTAGGAATGGGGAGCCGAGGCCCCCAAAAACTAGTGTGTCTAGAAATTCTGCCATAGCTTGGTCTCCCAGCAAACCCTTGGCCCTTTCGGGCATGAATGGGGATTCAGGGGACCCTAATACCTATGCGTCTACCAATTCCATTACGGTGTGGTCTAATTATTGGAGCCAGAAGCCAATTCGGGCCTGGGGTAGAATAAAGAACTAGAAGGAGGGAATCCAGTCAAGTCTGGGCACACCCTTTACCAGTATGTCCATCAATACCTTCATGGTCGGGTCTTCTGGCAATTTTTTGGTTTAGATGGGCATGAATGGAGAGTCAAGGTCACCAAACACCAGCGGGTCTGTCAATTTAGTGAAGGTCTGGTCTCCAGGAAAAACCTTGGCCCAAAGGGGTATGATTGGGGACTCGGAGTATCCCAACAGCTGTGTGTCTGTCAATTTTGTTATGGAGGGGCTTAATTATTGGAGCTAGAGGACTGGCTAGACCTGGGGGACAATAGAGAGTCAGAGGGAGGGAATTCACCTAACTCTGGGCACCGAGAGGACGAAGGCAAATGATGAGGGGTTTGGGAGGAAATTGGTTTTCACTCCTTAGACCAGGAAACGCGACACAGTAATTGCATTCCACAGGGAATGGGTGGATGGAAATACCTACATTTGGATGTTTGTTTTTAATTCTTCTGCATACATTACTCTTTTAGATTTGTGTAAATTACTTCTCCCTCCAACTCTGGCACTTTTGCTTCGTGCCAAGGCAAGAGCTCGAGAGGTTCCGCAGTCGAAGGAAATTTTGGTTGAAGGCAGAGGTGGGACCGGGGAAAATAGGGCGTTGCCACAACTATAAACAGAACAACAAAAGAAGGAAACTGTCACTAGCCTCAACCAGCAAGACCCAGTACAAGAGCGACAGGAAAACTGGGGAGGAGAACATGAAAAACCTCATGCATGCTTACAGTGGGGGAACCCCAGCACAGGTGAAGTCCCTAATTTCGTCATGGGAGACGGAATTGAACGCGAAGGCTGCGATAGAGTCACCTCCAACAGAGGATTGGAAACCCCTGCTTCTAGGCCCTAGACACACCCGAAGTAAGAAGACTCTCTTCAAACATTCAGTCCAACTCTACTGGGTCATGAAGAATTTATTGGCAAAAGCAATGACAGCTACAAGGATTTTGGAGGAGTCGTCACAAACCCATCAAGAGGGGCCTAGCCTAAAATATATTTAGCGGGAGATCTAGGCAGTATAGGTGTAGCAATACCACCAGAATGTTCGGCTTGGCCGCATGGAAAAAAAGCTACAAAGCCTGCAGCAGAACAAAATGCCAAGGTCGAATACAAAGGACTTGGCTCCCATAGAATCGTCAAATGACTAACTGTCGAGAATTTATGAACCTCTTGAAAGATTTTTGATGTTTTTGTTACAATGATTTGGTCGGATAACATCTACATTGTTAGTAGCAAGTTTAAACAAATAATAGACACAATAGCTTATATAGCCTGGATGGACATGCTCAAAGTGCTTATGTTTTGAATGGCATATGATGTTGATCGGTGACCAACAGACCTGGTTTCCTTCAGGCAGGTTGAGGCCACTGGACATATATTTTGTAACCTACCTTACATATGAATAATAGAAAAGAACGATAATACCAAGCTTACACACAAAAAAAAAAAAACATGAAAGCTGTGGTTTGGGAAGATATCATAGGCAAGATGAAGAAAAGATGCAATGTTAGGGAAAATAGTGGCTAAATCTGGCAGGTCTGGTCATCTTAATCAAATCAATATTATTTTCTCTTCCATTTATCACTATGTAGTCTTGCAAGCACCTGTCAGTGTCCAAAAGTGAATTGAGTTCCTCTTAAGAAATTTCTTGTGGCAGGGAGGCAAGACTAAAATAAAAAAAAATAAAACCTTCTCAGCTAGAAGAAGGTCACAACCTCTTATGAAAGAGGTGGGATTGACATAAAGCAACCAAAACTCATGAATATAGATTTGGGAGTGAAGATCCTATGGATATTAATTAATGAAGGACCAACATGGTGGAAAATGGTTATTAAAGGGAAATATTTGAACACCTCTCACGAGTTTCTTCTTCATTCTTAGATCCCCCTCAGGCCTATCTCTTCGATCTGGAATTTGTGTAAAAATGCCCTCCCTCTAATCAAATCCCACACATCTATAATTCTAAGAAGTGGAAATGAAATAAATATTTGGGAAGACAACATTCTTAGCAGACCTAGCCTCTCTACCATCTCCAAAATCCAACAACTTAAGAATTGGTGTAGAGGGAAAGGCATAACAAATTTAATGCATATCTCATCTTGGGATCCAAATGATATAGTATGGAAGGGTTGAAAACCACCTCCTTTTCTAGCAAGGATCTCTCATCAATGGGACCCATTAGTCAAGTCTCTCAAAGGAGCAACCTCTGTCCAAATCACACAACGAGATGGTTTTAAGTGGAACCTAACAGAAACGGAATACAAAGTCAAGAGTGGTTACAATGCCCTTTAGGAAGAGTGAGGTCATCAACCTTTATAGCCATTACGAAAGACAATCTAGAACGCTGAAATTTTACCCAAATTCAAACTTTCACTTGAATTCTCCTCAAGGGGGGAATATTGACTGCAAACAATCTCAAGAAGTACAATATGTCTAGCCCTTCAAGATGCAATCCTTTGAGAGAACCATATATGAGATCCAATCATCCTAGGAGATTCAGTTCTGCTCATTCAACAACTAGACAGAAATACCAATCCCAAAAACGTTGAACTTAGTCAAATTTTAGCATGGGTTCGACAATGACTAGTACATTTGGGAAATGTCACCTTCTATCATATCTTAAGGGGCAATAATGCAGCAGCAGATCAACAAGAAAATAATGTATGTCAGCAACAATAAGGCGAGGTCATAATCAATGTAGATTATAGGGCCATTCATATTCCCTAACCATGGATTTTGACATCAAAAACTCTTCGAATTATTTCATGTCCTCCTCTAAGTCCAGGTTAGATGAAAACTTCGGTGCCAATGTTTTACCGAAGCTCACCAGTCCACTAGGGTAAACATGTGATAAAGAGTCACTATGATATGATTAAACTCCCCATCTAGTTAAGTAAGTGGAATTGACACACCAAAAACCAAAGTGACCTTCCTCAAGAGCTACAGGACTCCTAGGGGCTAACCAACCACTCCAAGTGCCCAGCCCCTAAGTTAACTTGATTTGTAGCTAAACTAGACCCCTAGACTCTCCCATGACAAGCCCTCCATGTGATTGAAAGCTTCTAGTCACTCCCACAACAAGGCCTCCATGTGACTGTAGTCTTTTCTAGACAGTTCTGTGCCAACAACCCCGAATTTTGAGCCACTTTTTCAAGGCTAGGACTCAGGCCTTTTCTTAGAACTTGATAAAATTCTCAGAAATGTTAAATTACAAGAAGACAATGCCTTTAATGCAAAACTTGAATAAGGACCTGACCTGACTCATCCTAACCATGACAGACATTTCGTCAAACACATCATAAACATGTAATGTATAGGTCATATAAACACATCTAAACATAGGGACCTCATACTTATCTGAGATTTGTTAAGAAGGTATGATGCCCTCTCACAATAGTTGCACTATCATCTCTTAGGTCATATATTCATTAACATTTCATTTACTAAACAAAACATGATGAGATTCATAACCAAAGTCTGTCTTAAAAGCATGCTTATAACCAACATATAACCAACAAAATAACAATGATAGAACAACCATCAAATCCACATATTAACAAGCACATTTACTCATGAAATACAATACGAAAGGAGATTTTATTAACATATGCAAAAGCCATCCAAGTCAACGACTTCCACGTACCACCTGACCATAGATTGGATTGGACTGAACCAAATATTTCTTTCAACCAGCTACCCTTGTTCCATATTCCAAGCATGAATGTGGGACTCACAACAAAACTAACCAGGGATCCTCAAGCTTTACCATGTATCTCACCATTACCGGTCAAGGGATTCCTAGGCTAGAAACCCTCATCTATACCACCAGGCTTTACCGTCTATCCTGCCATTACCATTCAAGGGATTCCTAGGCCCAAACAAAGAAACATACACTACAAGATTTACCATAATCTCACCATATATCGATCAAGGGATCACTGGGCCCTAAAAAAGCATGGATGCCTCTGGATATCTCCACCTAAACTATGAGGAATCTACTTGTATCCACCCTCGAGCTTTACCGTGTATCCCGCCATTATTTGTCAAGGGATTCTTAGGCATTTGGGAATTTTCCTGAGACCACCCCACCCAGTGTTGAAACCATCTGACAATCCATATCAACCAAGTAAAAGAACCCCATAAAACCATGACTATCTGGAAATGGAAAGGCAAGGCTTAAAACCATTGTCACACCTGGAAAAACCCATGCCAATGACAACAAGAGAACCAAATACACACATGCATGCAAAAACTAGCAAGGAAATCATACATGTAACTCAATACGTACAAGTAATCCCATTGTAACCGCTTGATCCAACTCTTCCTTGCTTGATCTTTCCTTCCCTTTGCCTTCCTTGTCCTTCCTTTGCTTTCCTTCCTTCAATTCTAGAGTGCTCCAAGAACACTCTAAGTGTGCAACAGTATGAGAGAGAGAGAGCTCCAAAACTGAACTAAAAGCCATGAACTGATCCTCAAAAGCCTTTTTCATTTATGAGGCCTCTAATTTCTTCAATTTCCATTATTTTCCTTCAATTTCCTCCTCACATGCAACTTGTGACCTTTCACGTTACTTTTCTCCTAATTTCCTTTATTTCCATAAATGAAATGCCAATTAATTCCTCTTTCCTTTCCAAATACTTTTCCATTTCCTTTGCCAATTTCCTTTAGTCATAATAAACCAAATGAACACCCACTAGGATGTTTTGCCCAACATTTAGCTTGGAATACGTGTCCCATGACCTTGGTTATTATTTTGCCTTTATTAATTTTATTACACGAAATTTTAACCTGGGGTTGTTACAGTAGCATACAGGAAGGATGATTTAAACTGGAGGAAATCCTCATGCCATCCCTCTCCTATATCCTGTATAGAGATCTCAATCTTTTGAATCCATCGCTTGGTTTGACCCTTGAACCCCCATCTAAATAAATCTCCTTCTACAACTATTATTCTCGTATAACTTATGTAATCCTCTTCCTCCCCTCTCCAATCCCCCTCGACTCGCTTCTCCTTGTTACTAGCGATATGTATGCAAATGATCCACCGAAAATTCTAATGCCCCTTATAATCAATGCACATCCCTGAAAGTGGAGCTGGATCAAGCCAAAGAAATCCAGAAAAAATGGAACAAGGAATGTTGTAAATCCTTCAACATAGAGATTAACTACTTGTAGGCAAACATAGCCTCAAATAAAGAGGTGATCAATTGAACCAATCAACATTGTCTACACATTGAAAAAGCGATCTCAACTCTTCGGGAGGTCATCGATGCACACCATGGGTGCATTGGAATGTTGGAGTACCGTGTTTTGTTGTTGGAAAGGAAGATTACAGAAAAAATTAAATTCCAACAACGATTATAACAACCAACACCAAGAAGAGGGGTGTTCTACCAACAAGTAACAACATGAAAAAGAAATCATCACAACCAAGAAGTATCGTCATACCACTAGGCAAAACTGTAACAAGCAATGAAGTGTAGATACATCTTACTCCTTCCGCAGTTTGTAAGAAGATATCCAAACAATGCAATAGGAATAGATAATATCCATATTGTAAGAAGTATTTTTGCAATGGGAACTCTTCTAATCAAGTTCCCCCCTCCTTATGTATCATTATATCAAGCCTTTCTAGCCTTAGTGCTTTGGAATTAATACAAAGATAATTGTTTTCGTTAAAACAAAATTGATATAATATTCGTAAAGCCTCTGCAATTCTCTTACTCATTCTATTTCCCATTCAGCTAAAGATACAAACTTTCTAAAAATGTATACAAAGGAGGCACTTCCTAAAGCAAGTGAAATAAAATTAACTTCTCAAACCAACATAATAGAGTATAGCAAGAGGATTCAACATCTGTTAGCAATAAATTTCAAAGTAATTTGGGAATTTTTAATTAAACCTTACAGCAAGCATCAAGTCATCAAGGTCATTAATGAACAAATTACTCGGCTACTACCAATTTTGGAAGCTCAAGTGTTTAGTTGTCATGTTAATATTCGACCTTAGTCCCCTCTTGAACTAGTGAATCTTCTATAGGTTTACCAACAATGGAAATTCTCCAATGATTCTTCATCCACAACTACTCCAAGCAATTGAAATCTCATTTCAGTTTTATACTTGAAATGACTTTCTATTTTCCTTAGTTTGTTCGAAAAAATATAGGACATGAAATAGCTCTCCTCTTTTGATTGGCAATCTATTTAAGCAACTCTCTTGGTAGGTAAAAAACGATTTTGAATTTTGGAAGAAAAGGTCAATTTGCACTTTTGTACTAGTTTCTTTTCTTATATAAGCTTAACGACTTTTGATTACATGTACCAATGAAAAATGATAGAGTTGGCATTATTATTGGTTTTTTCTTGCTTAAATTTTTTATAATTGTCATTTAAGCTTATTCATGTTTATAATTCAAAGATTTAATAATTTACTATTGATTTGTTGTATCTATAAGTTGTAAGCATAATAACTCAAGACTATTTAACTCGTTTAATGAACTATCGACAATTTCACATTCTGAATTAGTTGATACTTAGACATGCACGTCTTAATCTTTGAGACAAGCATATGACTAATGGCAGGATCAACCAGGTAACCATTAAAAAAAAAAAAAAAAAACCTATAACTGAATTTTGTTCATATAAGTATTCAATTAACTATTTAATTCAATCAAATTACCATATACAACGTCCTTTTTATTAAATGGTGTATCAAATATCTATACTTCTATTTATTGAGTCATCTTTTGATTCACAGATAGAATTTTTCCTCAGATTATGTTATATAGGACATGAAATAGCTCTCCTCTATTTATTGCAACCTATTTGAGAAATTGTCTTGGCAGGTAAAAGGGTCATGAATTCTCCCAAAAGGGGTGAGCCTAGAGGACAATCAAAGAAAGATGGGGATTACCCCACCCCACATGGCATGATAAATGCACGTGGAAGGTGATAGAGAGGTTTGAGGAATCGACCCATTTAATCCTTTAGAAAGGATTTGTGGTATAATGGTCAGAATTCTGGTAGTGATGGCAACATTTGTAAGTTGGGCAACGAATTGCAAGAGAACCAGGAACTGGCTTGAACTCGTGGAGAGTCTCCTTGGAACCGTTGATTCGTTCATCAGGGAAGAGGAGGCTCATATCATAAGCACATCTAGCTTGGCACCTTTCAATGTGTCAAACACTCAACTTGTACATATAACCTGGGACCCTATGCATCCTTTTTCTATGGCGTAAGTGGTGGTGGGCGTTCAAGGCAGAAGGTGGCAAATTATATGCCCGGTTATCTCTAAAGGTTTTGTGGTTGATAATGACCACTGCTCTCTTCTTGTCTACTAGTACAAGTGGGATTCTCTTAGTAGATATCGATTCCTCTCCCTGCTCTACTTGTCTCTAGAAGAGTCGGGTGCTCAGGCTGATGCATGTTGGTTGGCCTGGACAAGTGAGATAGAGGCACAAATTTGATTCCTCAGTTGCAACGGGTCACAAAATCCTGTATCAAATTAAGGCTTTACAGTGGTGGTTTTGTGGTTGGTCCCTGGGTACAATCTTTGCAAGGGTATGAGGTTGGTTGACGGGCACTGACAGGATGCTTTGGCTCTGAGGGAATCCATGATTGGGGGGAGGCAACCCCAGGCAAAACAATGGGGATAAGGAGGGTGAATCAATGGCATCACGAGGGGACTCTTCTTGGAATGTCAACATATCAACCCAGTTCGACTCAATTGAGGCCCATATTCGCATCCTTCAACACTCTATTGACAAACTCTCACAAGGGCATCATTTTGACCATGCGAACCATGTTAGTTTCTTCACAGACATCCTACACGATCAAAGACACATCATCTACCACCAGGCTTCTCTAAGGAGGAACCAACAAAATCTCCAGGCTCGTATGGACGAATTTGAGACTCGTATGGCGCATATGGAATCCCACATTCATGATGCATTCCACATGACAGCGGCTCGAGAAAATGAGGTAGCTAATCCCATTGCAAAAAATGCACCACAATGAAAGTAGGCTTTGTCTAGTTTTTTGGTAAATTTTGTGCCTGTTGGGAAGTGAATCACAATAAATCCAATTTTTTGAAGTTATTGCCATGTTTATTCTATATGTATCTAGAGGCCAACAAATCCGGTCTGAATGAGGCCAATTTTACTTATTTGAAGAACTCCTTGCGGTGTAATCTTATTTTGAATTAATAAAAATTTGTTGACTTACAAAAAAAAGGGTTCTGAATTTTGGAACAAAAGGCCCAATTGTACTTTTGTAGTAGTTTCTTTCTAATATAAACTAAACCAAATTTGATTTTATGTCCCAATAAAGCAGGGAAAAATTAAAATCATTTAGTTTTAACTTGCTTAAATTTTTTATTGGTACCATTTAAGTTTACTCATGTTTCTAATTGGAAGATTTAATAATTCATGTGCTAAAGAATTGATTGCACATATAGAATTTTACCTAGATTATGTTATATAGGACATGAAATAACTCTTCTCTTTTGATTGCAATATATTTAAGAAACCCTCTTGTCATGTAAAAAAGGGTTCTGAATTTTGGAAGAAAAGGCCTAGTTGCGCTTCTTCTAGTTTCTTTTCTAATATAAGTTGAACCACTTTTGATTCTATGTCCCAACAAAGTAGGACATAATTGGAATTATTGTTGGTTTTGCCTTGCTTAAATTTTTAATTGATATCATTTAAGCTTGTTCATGTTTATAATTGCAAGATTTATTAATTCACTATTGTCTTATTGGATATGTCAGTTGTAAGCATAATAACATGAGATTATATGTGAATGTTGTTCATATACTATTCAACTAAACATTTAATTCAATTGATTACCATATACAACGTCTTTTGATTAAATTATTTATCGAAGAGATTCATATTTCTAGTTATGGAGTCATTTTTTAATATATAGAATTTTATTTGAATTATATATTAGACAATGTAGTTTACTTAGAATTTATTCATTTCACTTTGCTTCCTTTAATTAAAATAATTATCTCACTTTCTATATTTCTATTTTAGTTTCTATAACATTAAGGCTCCATTTCTTGGAGCATTTTTCATAAGGGCAACTAGACCCCTTTCAAATTCAATTGAAACCACTACCTCAAATGGAAAAAGTCCACTTAAAGCTCTGAAGAGATGATTTCTCAAATGTTGATGATCTCATTTTTGGCCATCAACACCTTGTTAATACTATAAGATAATTAGAAAAACAAATTATTTTGTTGATCCAGATTTAAACAGGAACACAACAAATTACATATATAACCATAAATAAAAAGATGCAGTAGAAATAACACTTCATTTCATTAATATCAAATACTGAAATATGCTTACAAACAAAATGGTAACACTAGCTTGGGCGATGGTAGCTTATCTCTGGGAAGAGATGTGGTGGCTACATGCCTCTGAATTGTGTTACAATGAGGCTCAAAGGCCTATTTATTATTGAGAAACAATGGAAAACCATAAACATCCAAAAACCCAACCCTAGGAGATGAAGCGCCAAACTATGGGCCCCGTTTGGGTAAATTGGTACATCAACTTCCCGGGGTCGTAACTTTGACATATGATCTTCATTTGATGCGCACAATACCTGGTTAGAAAGATATATCTGAGGACTACAAATTTTGTATGACCAACAGTAGTCAATGCCCTATGTTGGCCTTGGTTTTCCCAAAAAAATTCATTTAGGGCCTCAAAACGGCTCCGAAAGTTGAGGACCCGAAAAATTGCCAAAAATAGTAAATTGTGCTACGAATAAGGAAACTGAAAAAGTGAAGGAAACAATGGTGGCGATCCAAGTGGAATAGATGGGTGGCCACCAATATCCACCTGGATCATTTGTTGAGCCAACACTTAAAAAATCCAAATGCTTTCACATTGAATTTTTATGTGTAAGTACATTTAAAGAAAAATTACATTCCACATTATTATGCAACCAACTAACAGAAAAGATAGATCAACGACTGAAAAATTATCCTCTTCAAGGGGGAAACCTCTTTTACATTATATAAATGAAAAATTATTGGATGATACAAATGATAAGACCTCCTCGGTATATATAGGAATCTAAGGGGTCATAATATAATTAGAGCCTACATAATAATAATAATAATGTAAGGGCACAACAATAACAATAGTGGACCTTTATGGGGCACACCAATAACAATATGGAGGCTAAACTAACAATAATAATAAGGGGTGTACACTAGTATTATAAGGACCTAACATGCCCCTCTCATTCAAAAAAGTGTTGTCCTCAATGCCTGAGTAGTTCTGGATGATTTTGTATAAAATTCTCATCCTCCCATGTGGAATATTAAGCGGGTAAATTCTTCCACTTAATGAGATACTCTGAAATTAATTGATTCCATAGATTTCAGGTTCTTACTTTTGTGACTGCTTCAAGCTCAAATATGATTTTTCCTTCTTTGTCAAGTTCTGGCAATATTATTTGCACTGAGAGCTTTTCACTGATAACCTTCTTTAAGCATGAAACATGGAAAACTAGGTATACTCGGGAAGATGCAGGCAACTCCAATTTGTATGCCATAATACCAATCTTTTGCAACACCTTGTAACGACCATAGTACTTACGTGATAATTTATAATCCTTCTTAGCTTGCTTGAGGGACATTTGTTTGTATGGTTGTACTCGTAAAAATACCCAGACGTTTACATCAAAACCTCTTTCACTACGATGTTGTCTGCTTGTTGTTTCATTCGATTTTGTGCCAAAGTGAGGTTATCCATTAAGAGTTGGAGAACTTATTGTTGATGCTCGATGTGATCTTCCACTTCTTGAACCTTAGAATTTTCTCTTAAAGGTGATGTGATGAACGGTGGATGATATCCATAAAGTGCCATAAATGGGGTCATTTTTGCTGCAATATAGACATAATTGTTGTACCACCATTCAACCAGAACTAACTACTTGACCCATTGTGTTTGTTTATCAGATACAAAGCAACAAATATATCCTTCCAAGCATTTGTTCACTATCTCAGTTTGCCCATCAAATTAAGGATGATAAGATGAGCCATCAGCTAATTGAGGACCAAGACAAGAAAATAATGTCGTCCAAAAAATTCTAGTGAAAATGGGGTCTCTGTCACTTACAATAATCTTTAGGTTTCCATGCCGCTTTTGAATTGTTTCCATAAATGCACTAGCAACTGTATTGGCTTTAAAAGGATGAGATCATGCACAAAAGTGTGCATACTTGTTTCCATTTCCTAAGGCATCACATTCCACAATAAAGGTTTTTGTGAAGTCTGGTGTAGCTAAGACTGGTGCTTGGCACATTGCATCTTTAAGATGTTCAAAGGCCTTAGTTGCTTCTGGAGTCCAAGAAAATGTATCTTTCTTCAATAATGTTGTCAAAAGTATTGTTATTCTCCCATAATTCGTAAAAAACTTGAGATAATACCCTATTAACCAGAGAAATCCTCGAAGATGCTTTAGGGTTATGGGGATTTTCCATTCCTTAATGGATTTAATTTCTTTAGGGTCTACCTTTACACCCCCATGAAATACAATATGACCCAAATATTCCACCTCTTGTACTCCAAAGAAACATTTGGAGGTTTTTGCATATAGTTGTTTCTCCTCCAACACTTTGAGCACCCTGTCAACATGTTGAACATGACCTTTCCAAGACTTATTGTATATTAGTATATCATCAAAAATTACTAACACAAATTTTCTAAGGAAGGGTTTGAAAATGGAATTCATCAAACCATGAAAGTAGAAGGTGCATTATTAAGTTCAAAAGGCATGACCAAAAATTCATAATGACCTTATGTTAGGCCCCTATACTACTAGTGTAACTCCTTATTGTTATTAGTACAACCCCCTTATTATATTGTTGTACCCATTTAGTCCCCATATTGTTACTATTGTGCCCCATAGAAGCCCACTATTGTTATTGCCTCTTACATTATTATTGTTATGTCGGCTCTGATTTATATTATGACTCCTTAGACTCCTATATATAGAAAGGAGGTCTTGTCATTTATATCATCCAAGAATTGTTCATTTATGTAATGTAAAGGAGGTTGCCCCCTCGAAGAGGTTGAATTCTAAGGCGTTGATCTATCCATTCTATCTTTTTTTGAGCTGGTTTCATAACACCTTCATGAGTTCTGAATGTCGTTTTCAGTCTTCATTTTAATTTGATGATATCCTGAATGTAGATCCAGGTTGGTGAAGTAAATTTCTCTATGTAATTCATCCAATAATTCATCAATGAAAATAATAGGAAATTTATCTTTAATAATGGTCTTGTTGATATCCCTATAATTCATACGCATAGACCATGATCCATCCTTCTTGTGCACCAATACTATTGGAGCAGAGAAAGAACTTTGACTAGGTTGAATTATATCGGACTCTAGCATTTCTACAACCATACGTCCAATTTCACTCTTTTGGGCATAAGGATATCTATAAGGCCTGATATTTGGAGGAACACTTCCTAGAATCAAATTAATAGCATGATCATGGTCACGAATAGCTGGGAGGCCCTTAGGAGTCTCAAATACCTTGGAATGATTGTCCAAGGCTTTTTGGAGATCTAGAGAAACAGATGATTTCATTGTTTGAACCTCTAGTGAGAATAATTGTGCAATTATTCCTCGTTCTTTCCTTAGAAGCTTTCTCATGCCATTAGATCTTATTATCTTCCCTGGTTTCCCTGTGATAACCCTTAATTCAACTCCCTTTCCTTCCCAAAAAAAAAATCAAGAAAAGTTCTTGAAAATTAAAAGCTATCATCCCCAAATATTGTAACCATTAGACTCCTAGTACAACATCAACACCACCCATTGGAAATGAAAGCATTGGCCTATTCAATATATATTCGCCCATGGTTAGCTTGATATTATGGCACTTTCCAGAGCAATTTATAGTACTTTTATTTGCAACCATTACTTGACACTCTGGTGCTAGATATATAAATCAATTCATTTCCTTGGTTATCTTACAATGAATAAAATTATGGGTACTACCTAAATCAATCAACATTATTGCCTTTTTCTTCTTGATATATCCTTCTACCTTTAGAGTTTGATGAGTGGTAATTCCTGCCAAGGCATTACAAGATATGGTCAGATTCATTTCTTCTTTATTTGGGGTTGGTGCCTAATGTATATCCTCCTATTTTGATGTTTCTTATTCCTTTTCTTCCTCCTCTTCACAATCTATGTAAAATAATTTATTCCCAGCACACTTATGACCTTTATTGTATTTTCTATCACAACTGTAACAAATCCATTTTTCTCTTTTTTCCTCCAATTTTTATGGTGTCAACTTTAAAGGTTGTGTAAGGATAGGAACAATAACAATTCCATCTTTATAGTTGTGAGCGATAGACTTCCTTGTTTCCATAATTTTTCTTTCAACTTTTCTGGCCACCCTAAATGCCTTCTCCAATGAATCAAGTTCCCAAAAGCAAACCTCACATTGGATATTATCCTTTAAATTCCCTGTGAATACATTAGTACTATGCTCCTTTGGAATGTCAACTACCGTGATATTCAAATTTTGGAAGTCCTCAATGTGATCCGTCATTGAACCCTTTTGTTTGAGATTTATCAATTGGCTAAAGAAGGTGTTGCTTTTTGTATCCTCATAATGTGTTATCATTTCCGCCGCAAAAATTGATCAAGTGACAAGTGGTTTATGAGAAAAAATACATTGATACCATACAAAATAATTGGGTTCTCGATATAAATATGCAATGTGTACCTTTTTTTTGTGTTGTACATCATGGAGATCAAAACATTGCTCCGTCTGTAGTATCTGTTACCAGATCAATGCCATCAAACTTCCTCATATTGATATTTGGAATGTGGTGGGTCTTAAACCCAAAATTAGAGTCTCTAAAAGCATAATTCATATTATTTTTGTCTTCATCATGGTTTTTATGGATTGCCTTGTCACCACTGGGAATACTTTCTTGCAACAACTTTGTCAACCATTCCTTCAACCCTTCCATCTTGGCATTCATCATTGCTTCTATGTCTTATAAACTATCCTTCAAACCGTTCATCTCCCTTTTTATTTTTACTTCTAAATCATCCATCTTAACATTCATTGTCACTTCCAATTCATTTTTGGTTACTCTTTGCGAGAGTGAAATTTGTTGCACTTGATCTCATACTTTTGATATATCATGTTGCATTTATTTCTCTTCTTCATACGTCATAGAAGAGCTTTATGTTTTCTTATTAGGTGTGTCCATTTTTTTTGTTTCGAGTAATTTTGGAATCAAACAATGATATGTATGCTTCACTATGCCCTTTGAATCACTTCAAACTGATTTTTCAAACAAAAGTTATGCAAAATTTTAAAAAAATGCACAATTTTTTCTTGCTTTTTAGGAGCTCGATATTGAAACTATTGTATCTCCGTAATTTCGGATCTCCAAGGTCTGAAATTTCATCTTTTGGTATCCCTATGAGTCTTCTTTCCAACCCCACAAGTTAGACTAAGATTAGATTCTTTAAAAAAGATTTATGCTCAATGTCCCACGATGACCTAATTATAGATTAGTTCAGTAGAGCTAACTTGTACAGAGTGCCACGTGTCATTGTTTCAACCTTGTTTTCTGAAATGATACATGAAAAACTAAAGTCCATGCATTTTCATTCACTTTTTACAAAATTCAAATCTTATGCTCAGAGAAAAAATTATGTCGATTTTCCCTAGGTCACCTGTTTGAGATTAAATTATGGAGCCTGCAAAAACCCTAACTTCCTTTGATCATACCTCCAAAAATATAGTGAACCAAGATCTAAAATTCATATACAAAGTTCATTAATATTTTGTCTCTACGTGATTGCAATTTCAGCTTCTAAAGCCTCATAGAAAAAAATTATAGCGAAAATTCCAAGATGACCTGTTTGAAGAAGTGAAACCCTAGAATCCAAAGCTCTGATATCAAATGTTATGCAACCAGGTAACAGAAAATATAGATCAATGAATTAAAAATTATCCTCTTTGAGGGGGAAACCTCCTTTACATTACATAAATGGATATTGTTAGCCTCCTGCTGCAGCAGGTTATTCATCTTTCATGATCGACATTTTTTCATGCCAAATATGTCGTACTATGCATACTGCAATGCTCCATATTTGCTAACAGAAGCCAAAGAAGGATGCTATGAGAGTGTGCTAGTCAAAGTGCCACTGTGTGTTCCAATTTTGATGAGTTATAGCTCTCCACCATTCAAATCAGCCTAAGCCATTTACTAAAGGGGATGCGAACAAAATGGGTCAAGGTTCTCCAAGGTCTCGTAATTTCAAAGGAAATGGAAGAAATGGAGAACATACCGAGACTCTGCGCGGAAATGCAACTGCTAGAATATCCAGAGGAGTACATCATCAAACCGTCTGACAGTGGATCTTACCAGCCTCTTTCTATAAGCCGTTCATATGGGTCTCTAAATCTAATCAGGATCGTCATGTATGTTGCTGGTTGTGCAGATGAAGCACCTATCACCAGTGCAATGGAAATGACTGTTATTTATGGTGTAGTTGATGCAATTAAGTTACTTGTAGGTACATATGTATTTGTAATAACTTCTCGGAAGCAGGTTAGCATGCATCAAGGTTTTCCTGTTTTTCAAATAAAGTCCTTGAAGTTTCTATCTTGCAATAAGGAATTGGAGCTTTCTACTGCAGAGGAAAGAGATGAAGCTTACTTTGTGAGCCTCTTAAAAATTGTAGATACAAGTTCTGGCTTATACTTCTCCTATCAAACTGATTTAACTCTTAATGCACAGCGGACACATAATTTTGAAGGTTTAAGGAAGATACCACCTCTATAGAAACAGGCTGATCCATGTTTCCTCTAGAACAGAGGTTTGATAGAAGAGCTACTAGAGGCTAAGCTTGAGCCATATATTCTACCTGTTATTTAAGACTATACAGCTCACCCTTAAAGAGTCATTAGTTACGGTTACTTTAATCTCACGGAGGTGTATGCGACGAATAGGAACAAGAATGTGGCAAAGGGGAGCCGACCTTGAAGGTCATGTTGCCAACTTCATAGAGACTGAACAACTGCTAGAGGTCAATGGATTTATAACATCATATTTGCAGGTGCGTGGTTCTATTCCAGTTTTGTGGGAACAGATTGTAGACCTTACGTACAAGCCAAAGTTGAATATAATTAATACTGATGAAATGCCAAAAGTTGTACAACGGCACTTTTGTGATCTTGTACAGAGATATGGACCTGTTTTAGCTGTCGATCTAGCTGGTAGACAAGGTAATGAAGGTCCCTTAAGCTTCGCCTATGAGGATGCAGTGCAGAGTCTCAAACACATAAGATATGTTTCTTTTGATTTCCATCGCATCTGTGGACTCGTACACTTTGAGTGCTTGCAACTGCTTTATGAGAAAGTAGTGGAAAATCTTAAAAGACAAGGTAGAGCAGATATTTTTTAAGAAATCCAGCTGGAGAAATTATAGAGGAACAGAAAGGAATCGTGAGAGTCAACTGCATTTATTGTTTGGATCGGACAAATTTCACTCAGGGGCTTATTTTTGAAGTTGACACCCCAGTTTCAGGAGCTTGAATGGCCTATCTTCCTTTTTCTATAGAGCTTCTTGGCTCAAAAGTCTTTCAATTCTCAACTACAGTAGATAGGACTATTCAGTACAAGTGAGTGCATGTTACAACATCCTGATTTTCACAGAGAATTCAAAATATTATGGGCAAATCATGGAGATGTGGTAAGCATACAGTACTCTGGGACACATGTTCTTGAGGAGGATCAACTTATAGATATGGAATCAAACTTGAATGATATATTGAAGAAAAGTGAAGAGAAGCAAGCTGAAATTGACAGGCTTTGTGATGTAATACATGAAATGGAAGAGAGGGCAACTGAATCAAAACTATGCCATTCAGACCTGGAATCTCAACTGAAGTCCATCCAAGCAGTCGTGGAGGGAAAAGAAGCAACCCTTGATGATGTTCGATTGGAAGTTCAAAATGAAAAAGACAATGTTGAGGATGTGAAAGATATCCTTGAAACGCTGAAGTGCCAGTTAAGAACTGAACAGAAGAATTCTTCTGATAAGTAGTCTGAGATTAAGCACCTTCACAGGGATCTAAAGGCATCTGAGATGGCAAAGGTCCGGTATGCAGAAAGTCTGAAAGAGGCAGAGGGTATACTATTGGATTTGGAACAGAATACCAAAGATCAAATTTCTCAGTTGCAGGAGTCTGTGACTGAACTGCGGCATGAGGTATCAATGACTCGTATGAAGATGGAAAAATATGAGATGGCATTGAAGTCTACAAATGAAGAGTTGGTATCATGGAATGAAAAGTGCACAACTCTGGAAGAACTTATTAGTACCAAGTACATGGCTTTGGAGGCAAAAGAAACAGATATATCTTCTCTTCAGTCTAATTTAATAATAAAAAAAGTGAGAATATTGCAAAAGGGCAATTGGATTTGCAGCTTCTGCAAGAACGTCTACAAAACCAATTTGAGAATGAGCAGGATTTGGAGAAGACCATTTCTCTTTTTAGACATCAAGTTGCAGAGTTACAAGAATGCAACCAACAACTGGGTGGTGACTTAAACATTCTACGTCGTGATCATGAGGTGGCTATAAATGAATTAGCTCACATGAAGGATGAGGTAGATCAACTTCGGGAAAAACTGGAGCAGAAGGAGGAGGAAGAAAGAGATGCAAATAGCTTAATCTCTCAGATTAAAGAGCAACTTGCATCTGCCTTGCTAATTGTGTGTAATCAGGACACAAATATTTTGGGTTTAAAGAATGATTTGATAGTTTCTCAGGCTCAGTTGGAGGAGTTGATTGCTACTACTGGAAGCAGTAAGAAGATTGTTAGTGAGCTTTTAGATAAGCTTCAGCTTTCTGAAGATAAAATTAAGGTACTTGAAAATCAGGTTGTCGGACTGCGAGTAGCTTTGGAAGGGGCAGAAGGTAGCCTGAAGGAGGAAACCATTGACATGCTATCTCTGTGTAATTCATTTGATGAACTGCAAACTCTATTAGCAAATATTAAATTGGATACAAAATCAGCATTCAGGGAGGGCATGCATTATGCTGCAGAGTTCAGGACTGCGATGAAGAGTTTTCAAAATGTAAAAGTTCAGTTGGAATGTTTCCAGAAAAGAGAAAAAGATATGACCTCTGAGTTAGTAAGGCTAGAGGAGTTGCTGAAAGATCGTCAGTTCACATCCACTATGTAAGCTAAGCAGATTGGTTTGCTTGGCAACACCGTCAAGGACTTGAACTCTGAGTTGTTTGAATGGAAAAACAAGGTTGCTACTTCAGTTGAAGATGCTGAGTATATGCCATCACAATGTAAGAATGCAAATCAAGTCAAAGGTGATTTGCAAGAACAGTTTGATGGCTGCAAGTCAACACAGGGGGGCTCAAAAGAAGTTGCAGATTCAACAATGTCTCCTGCATATATTGATGGACTTATAACAGATCATAAAAACTGGAAAGAAATGGCTATGTCTATTACAGAGGAGATAACAGAAGTCCGATTACAGTTAAAACACTTCGAGGAGATTGCCATCGAGCAGAACTCCAAAATTGGAGCATACAAGAATAAAGAACACCTTGTAGAGAAGCAGTATTCTATGCTGCAAGAAGAAATCTGTAATTGCTATTCAGGTTTGAGCAATGAAATGGATAAGTTCTTACTTGTCTGTCGTTCTATGGGAGAGCTAGAGGGAGATGTTTTGAAATGCAAAGAAGAAGTACTTGTTAATCACAGACAGTTAAGGGAAGAAATATCTGCTTTTAGAGGAGAGTTGGCTGTTTTTGAAATTTTTTAAGGGCCAAGTCCAATCATTTGAAGTCAAACTACCAACTGTGCAACAAACAACTGTTAATTTGGAAGGATAAAGTTGTTGCTGATTCTCAAAATAAGTTCCTTCAAGCAGATCTTGAAATTGCAAATATCTCTTGGTGAGTTGAGGAAATATAAAGAAGAAGCAATGGAAAGAGAGAAACATTTGAAAGTTGAACTCTCTACTACACAGGAGTCTCTTAGAAATCTAAACCACAACTTTTTGGAAGAAACAGGGAGACTTAATTCTCTTTTATCTTCCATTAAGAGCATGGAGGCTGAGAGAAATAATTTGCTGGAGAAAATGAGATCTGCCAATGAAGAAGAAAATTCTGCAGAGCTAGAGCTTGAAGCTCCAAAGACATTTCTTTTTTACAAGAAGCACTTTGCTAGCTACAGAATTTGCAAGTGGACGAAGTTAATTTGCAAGCCCGTTTACAATGCATACAAGACAGAAAATTAAACTGGGGTACAGAAGGGAACTTGGTTTAGACTCAAATCTTCTGACAATGAGAAAAAATTGTACAAATAAGGGAAACAATTCACCATTGGTTGTATGCATTACTAGACTTGTTACACAAAAGGGCCTTCATCTTATTCGTTATGCAATAAAACATGTTGCAGAATTGGGTGGAAAATTCATTTTGCTTGGGATAGCACCGGGTGGGAGAGTCCAAGCAGAGTTCGAGTATCTTCCCAGCCAGTGCAAGGAAAGTAACAATGTACGTCTGCTCCTGACATACAGTGAGGAGCTATCACACATGCTGTATGCTGCTGCAGATATTGTCTTAGTTCCTTCCATGTATGAACCATGTGGACTTGCCCAAATGATTGGCATGCGCTATGGAGCATACATTTTCACCAACATATGTTCAGGAAACACTTTGAGCGGGTTGGTTCTCCAATACACTAATGAAATATCGTGAAAAATATGTTGGCATTCTAAATGGAATTGACACTATAATATGGGACCCCGCTACTGATATCTTTTTGCCAGCTCATTTCCAAGCATAGGAGATTGAAGGGAAGAGGATTTGCAGGCAATATGTTCAAAGGGAATTTGGTCATTCTCTGGCCATTTTGCATTGCTTCAGTCCAGATTAGCTCCAGACAACAGGATTTCGGCCTCAGCATGCTACCAGTACGCAGTCCTCCTTTATTATGCAGTTTTGATTCATTTTTTATAATATTTTGATCGGCCAAGCACCGAAACCTCCAGAAGCCTGTAGAAAGCGCCACAGCAGCTATTTTTGCCATAAAGAGATAAAAAAGGTGATTGAACAGTTCAAAGACCTTCATCAAAGTCAAAGAGGCATCTCTAAGCCTTTAAAACTCACCAGAACATAATTAAAGCTATTAAAGACTATTCATATCAGATTTTAAAGGAATCAGTGCCACTTAAGGGCAGCGGCACTGCCTAAACGATGCAGACAAAAGGATTCAATGCGCAGTTATTACAGAGTTATGCCCATGAGGCCAGCGCATAGCTCCAGGACCATTGTTCGACCATTTTGAGGCTGCTCTCTCATGCGCAGCCCTCAGTTGCATAACTTCAGTTGCTAGCTACCCCAGAACACCTGTTTTAGATATTTTATGCATTCATTTCCAGCACAACTTAGCATTAGAAACATTTATTGCTACAAATCTCTTTGGGATCTGTTTTGTTAGATATTTTTCAGTAATTTTTCCCTTGACAGCTATTCAAGGGCCAGCATGTAAATATTTTCTATTTAAACAACCCTCTACACTGTTTTATGAGTTGGTTGATTGAGTCATTCTAGACTTGCGTTGTAAGGCTGAGAGTTTCTACAATCAAAGATTGTTGGAATACCTTGTGTTTGGACTGTTTAATGTGGATTTGATGGCTGAAGAGTAGATTACAGGATTCTTGTGCTTCTTCATGGAACAATAAGTTTTCTCACCTGTTTTCAGTTGTTATGTTTGCTATATCATATCTGTGTCATGATCTAAGTTGCAGGCAGAAAGAATAGCTCAGATGTCACATAGCCGTGCTCTGTCCTCAATTCCTGTTATTTCTCTATGTTTTCTTCCGAAATAGTTATGAATATGAATACTTATTCGCTCATATTTACACTAGTTCCTTCATATATGAATATTGTTTAGGAATTTCTTGATTGCTCCTATATAATGTTCACTCACCTTCCCTCTGTTAGCGTGATGAAAGCTACTTAATTGCCTTTCATTCCCTGGCCTCCATTTCATCTCATGTCCAGCTTGAATATTGATCCATGTGTAGCTATCCTGCTCTGTATTCCTCTTATGTCAAAGAAAACACACCCTTCAGTCCACATTCATTGACTCCATGCCCAATGGTTTGAAATTCTTACGCTTTGCATGCCAACTCTGCCTGAATAGATCAACCATCCCACCAAACTCAAACAAAACCCATGTGCATCATATCTAGCCTAAAATCATTCCTTAAACAAAGAAAAATCCCAAAGCGAGAGCCCTCTCTGACTGCTGGTAGGCTAGGACCTGCAGTCTAAAGCTTGGTTTGTGGTTACCTCGGCCGTATCCCTTAAGGAGCCAAGGGACAACCTGAGCGATAACATATACAAATTATAAGGCCTCTTTGGTATATATATGAGTATAAGAGGTCATAATATAATCAGAGCTTACATAACAATAATAATGTAAGGGCACAACAATAATAATAGTGGACCTCTATGGGGCACAACAATAAAAATATGAGGGCTACGCTAACAATAACAATAAGGGGATACACTAGTGTTATAGGGACATGATACACATAAAATCCCCAAAATGAGTGTTGGACATGAAATTTATAAAACATATTGTAAACTTAAGAATTCTCTATATTATAGATCTTGGGTGCATTCATGTTATTTTGGAAATCAACGACTTGTTTCAATACATATATATCTCACCACCGAAAAATAGAAATTCATTTATTTTCTTTAAGATCATAATGAACTTTTTTTTGAAATTGTTGCAACCTAAAATCATCTATACTTTGTGTTATGTTCCTATACCAATAGGGGTCATAATTTTTAAATGGCAGAGTTCAAATCTGTAATATGTACATACCTTTGCTTTCTGCAAATTTTTTCCATATTCAAAAAATTAAAAAATGTAAAGAGGATATGTCCTAAAAGAAAAATCAAAGGACAAAAAGAATAAAAAGGTCAAAAAATATGAAAAATGAACCCCAAGAAAGAAAAAAACCATGAAAGTGTGCAAGTCAAAATGCCACTACTATTTACTTTTGATGCAGAATAAAAGATTGTGTGTAGCTTGTTACCTTTGCCACAATCCATGGATGGTCAAAATGTTTAAACTTAGCTATTTCATGTTTTCAATTTATGCTTAGAGATAGAGAATAAAATTTGACCAAACTATTTAATCTTGGCATATAATTAGATTAGGTAGAGTAAATAAAAGGAGCTCAACTGTTTAATATGAGCCATTGGATGTAATAAGGCTATATTTAGATAGATTTATATTGTAAAAGAAAAAAAAAGTTTCGATAAAGGGTTTGCCAACTTAAGTGCACTCTAATAAAGAGAAGTAAAAATGGTAGGATGAGTAGATGGGTAAGTAGAAGAATGGTTGCAGAATTGTGATGATTGATTAGATAAGATAATATTATTCACCTTCATCATCAAAGTTCTAAGTATGGATGAAAATTGAGCATTTATCAAAGTACACAAAGTCAATTTATTAACCTCCCTCATTCATTACATTTTACACTTAACTAATTTCCAAGAAAAGTCCTAAAGTACCTAAAATATTAAGTTAAAGGGGCTCAGAGCATTTCTCTGACTTCTGGAGGGAACAGACCCTTGTCCCAATAACTTATAGGTCCCAAGTACTAAAATTCTCCTCATGAACATTCACCCCCTTCAAATTCACTCATATTCCCAAATAAATCCCTTCCCTTATGAAAAACATCAATTTCCTAGGGAAACTCACTTCCCCTAATAAACCCCTTTTTCTAAAGATAAAACCTTAGAAAAAGTAATCACCCCCCATGAAAAGACCCCTTTCCTCTACAAAACCCAAAAGAACACTTGAGGCCTAAGTATAATGTGTTATGTCAAGTAATAAATAAATAAACAAAATACACTATACTTAGCGCTTTATTCATTCCCCGCCAGCATCATACTAATTTCTAACTTTATATGTATTAAATCCCGAAAAAGAAATAAAACCCTTCCCCTATAGTTATAAAAAAAAAAATCCTTATATTAATATCCCACCCCAAAAATTTTGAAATATAAACTTTATAAAAACCTTGTCCTAATAAAAGAGATTAATCAACCAATTTGCGGTTAATTAATAATCGACCCCGCCAATAAAATCACCCCAGACACCCTCAATCCGCTATAAACCATTGATTAATTTAATATCGCGCTTTTAAACCTTCGTCGGGCCCCTCCAATAACCTTCATTCAAACCTTTCACCATGACCACCATTCAATTGGCCCCCTCTAATCCGACTGTTATCGATCATATCGCGCGGCCTCCATAGTGTTTGGTCAATTTAGTGTCCTAAATTGCTCTACATAAATTATCAATCCGGGTATCGTAAACTGACGAAGTGTAGTGCACTATATGTGCTAGATGACCCTTCTTACTTCACTGTTTTTGTATTTTATGTTGTTTTGGGAGTTTTTGGTCCTTTAGTCCCTAATGATTTACAATATACTTAAATCTAACTTCTGTAAAGACTGCTAAGGACCGAAAGAAATGAGAACTAAAAGAGCTTAAGTAAGATTTGGAAGCAAAGTTTAATCAAGAAATAAAAATGGAGTTTCTATCTTTAATCATATCATTATTTACAAATCATGAGCTGCAAACTAAAAAGTAAAATTGCTATCTATTCAATTACATAAACAAGACTAAATGAAATACTAAAAGTGAAAGTGAAATTGCAACTATCTATTATGGAAACAAAACCAAAATGAAATACTGAAACTGAAAGTGAGATTACAACTAATGTTTAGTCTATTGCAGAAACAAAACTAAATGAAAACTGAAAGTGAAATTGCAACAAAACTAAATGAAATACTTAGTTACTCTGCCTCTCAATTTTGGAAGATGAACTTCCTTAGGATTACATTTTGAGGAATTATGTACTTCATTATCCTAAGAGAAGATAAATGCAGAAATGCAGAAAAGACTCATTGCATGAATGAAGTATTCAACCACTTAGTTTGAGATGAGTTATCAACTAGAAGGGCTTTTTAGAAACATTCATCTACACCATGAGTCACTAAACTAGTAATAAATGTTGAGTGTGGAGCATGATTGTTCAGAGGTCTTTGTTTCAGCCGGATGTATACCCCAGGAAGTTTGTACAACCCTCCACGCTGGGGGGTGTGGGGGGGACTTGTCCCCCCCGCGGGAGTTCGGGGGGGACAATCCCCCCCAGCTGGGGGGTTTGGGGGCCAGCAGTCCCCCGGCAGGGGTTTCGAGGGCAACGCCCCCGAAGCTAAAAACATATGTAAAATTGCCTTGTAAAAGTATAGTAATTTCTAGTCAATCTAGGCCGTTCATTAGGCGGATGATCTGGCGGTAGAACTTATGTTTAGTTTAGGGTTTTTTGCCCTAGAGGGAAACCCCTCTCTTTGTATGAGGACATTGTATTTGATGCTGTGTAATAGATGTGTATTCTCCGAGCGAGAAGCAAAGAGGTGAGACTGTGAGAGAAAATAGAGGATATTACAGCAGATCTGCTGTAGGTTGTGTCTCTTCATTTTGCTGGATAATAGAAAGGAAGGATTGGCTGTTCGGGGTGGACGTATCCCAAACTGGGTGAACCATGTATATCTATGTCTCTCTTGTTTTATGTGTTTTCTGTGTTTATATTTCTGCGATATTTTATGTGTTCCATTGCTCCGTAATATATAATTTTCTAACAATAAAATGGCAAGAACTGTAATGGTACTGATCAATCTAATTGAAAACTTAGAGACTAGTGAAACAGTAAATGAAATAAATTACATTACACTACTGCATTTCAAACTCTAACTACTGATAAAAAACTAGAAAGAAATTAAACAAAAAGAAGATATTTTGCATTGAAAGAAGTTATTCTGTGATAGTAAGAAAATGATAAAGACTGCATTATAAACAAGGTTAGTATGGAAAATATCATGAACACTATGAAAGAAATGGTGAATTCACAGTTTAACTATAAAAGACAAAACAAAATGAAATGAAACCTTAGTCAGCGCAGGGGCCCTCTGCAACTGCTCAGGTTATGCGTACTCAATCAAAACTCCAGAAACGCTTTCAGATATCCATAAAACACATGGTCTTCATATTAAAAATAGAGAATGAGTTTTTTTCAAAATTACAGAACAATACTCTGAGCTTAATACATGAGAAAATTCCAACTGGTTATGCATTCTTCACACAGGTATTTATAAGAAAATTATACAACTATTTGTAGAGAAAAATAAGCTACAGTAAAAAACACGTAGTCGGCTGTTGGAGACATAAATCTAAGGTGATGGTTGTTTGATTCAATTGCACAAATGGTTGTTGGAGTTCGTGGCTTCAGAAAGTTGTTCGGATCCCATCATTGTGAAACGTGTACAAAACAGATTCTTGTTTGCCTTTGGTCTCTACATTTGACTTCTCCTTTGATCGGAGTCTTGTAGCATCTTCCTTGTTGACCTGGGCTAGGTGAATAGGACACGATCCATGTCATGATGTTTTCCAAGCTGCCCAGGTAGCTAGTTTCTCCTTTTGACACATGGAACCTATTAAAGCATGGAAGTAGCTGCAGAATAGCCGATTAGCTGTAGAATAGGCTGTGTTCCATAGCTAAAAGACAAAAACTTATTCAAACAACAAAACATAAAATCATAACATGTAAATCACTAAAATGTTCTCCTTAAGGCAATGTATATTGGTTATTGATGATAGGGATGCATTTTCTTCATGGAAAAAACAAAGAAAAGGGAGGAGAAGAGTTGTTAAGGAAATGGTAGTTTTGAGGCTCAACATACCCCCACTACAAAACCATTGCATGTCCCCATGAAATCAAAATTGTGAACTTCCTCCTCCTATTGCATTTGTTCTAATACTTCAACCAACACATCCAAATTCCTCTTCTTGCTTTTATTTGCACCAACTGCCATCCTTGGCTTCCTCATGAGAAATTTATACTTGAGGTTAATAAGTGCTTTGTTCAGCTTCTTATTTTTCTTTTTCAGCTTTCTATTCTTCTTGTGCCATAATCCCAAGTGTAGCATGGTGTTATCATGAATAGCTCTATCCACCTTATTCTGTTCCTTCAAATTTTCATTTTATTTTTGGATGTGCCTGTTCAGAATTTCTAGCTCATAGATCTCTTATTTGAGAGAGCTAATTAGGGTTTCTTGTGAGATGGCAGGCTGCTCTAGATTAGTTGAAGTCCCTGGGTCTACTGAGGTACTCTTTTTCTCTAATGACTCTATGTAGTCATAGATTTGTTGTTGTATTGGATCAATGCCAGGAGAAGCTCTTCTTAGGCTGCCTTCAAAATTTTGTAGAGGAGAGTTCTGTGGACTTTGTTCATATGGAATACTTTCAGGGGACTGAGCTGGATTTTTTTCCTCTAAATTTATAAACTGGGCCTCTTTTGATTTCACCTTCTTCACTTTGCCTTGGAGTCTAAAACTCCTCCTCAAGTTCTGGAAGCCTATGGTTTCTTCTTTTGTATCCTTTTTCCTCTTTCCTTTCTCTTTATCTTTCTTGATTTGTTCTTTGATCTTGGTTAGTCTTTCAAAAAGAAATTTTTCATCCTCTTTAGGTGATGAAGGTTCAGGAATATCCTTGTTGATTTCTTCAACCCTTTCTTTCATTCTTCTCTTCTGCTTTTTTCCAGAGAAAAAAAATGAACTTTTTATTACTATGATAAAAAGTTACATATACATGTCGCAACTTTCCTGTTTGCTTTAGTACATCATATAAACCTGCTAAAAAGCTATTCTGAGCTTTAAGTAGAGCCTCCTCAAGAGAGGAAAAATAGCTTTCTTCCTCAGCATTTTAAAAAAAAACCAACAGTTTCCTTATGTTTGATAACAAAAGACATCATCTGGCACCTTTCCCTGGGTTTCCTCTGTCGAGGAAAGCAGCCCAAGATGAAAAAGGATGCACAACAAAAAGACTAAAATAGATTTTTCAGATGAAAGACGTTTAAGCTATATACAAAAGGAAAAACTAGAATGACCAGCTCAGCTATGTGCCATGATCATGCACACTGAATATAAGGAGGCTGGTCCGAGAGGTGGATATCTCCATTGATTTCCTCCACTATTCTCCAGCTACCCAAATCTTGTTGAAGACCTTCTTTAGAAAGCTTGTCTGCAGAGTCATTTCGTTCCCTGTAGATGTGATGAATAGAAAAGGTATTAAAGATGATTTTAAATGTTGTATTTCTTCTAATAAAGTATGCATTATGACAACTGCTTTGTTCATTTGTCCATTTGATAACATTTAATGAGTCCCCAAAGATCTGAATTATGAAGATGTTCTTGTGACTCGACCAATAGAGGAGAAGCTTAAGAGCAAATAATTCTGCAAAATTATTTGAGCCACTGCCCAAGCCTACGGAAGCTTTTAGAGAGTGTCTTCCGTTTATGTGGATGACTAAACCAACTCCATAGCCTGGGAAGGGGAGAATACCGCTGAAGCTTGGCACAAATGGTGGCACCAAAATTCAATTCGGAAATTAAGGAATCTGGCTCCTATTATGTGTTGGGGCATTTGGATTGCAAGGAATAGATGCATTTTTCAGGATAAGGAAACCCCTGTTGAAGCAATTTCCATTCAATGTTCATCTATTTATTCAAATATTCCATATTCAGAGGAAGATAGGACGCCCAGACAAGTTATAGAAGAAAAAATCAAGGATGGAGTGCCATGGGCTTACTTTGACGGAGCCTCTCAAAACAACAAAGCTGGAGCTAGTTTAATCATCCACATAAACGGAAGACACTCTCTAAAAGCTTCCGTAGGCTTGGGCAGTGGCTCAAATAAAGAATTATGTTCCTAAATCAGGAGGAGAAAATCAGTCACTCAACCATATGGGGACAAGCTTGGAAGTCAGGGGAGGAATTGGATCTTCACCCCCATTGGTGGAACGATTGGAAGGTCTACATTCAAGAACTATCCAGATCAAATGCAAGGATTAGAGACAAACCAGATCAGCTGGTATGGGCTCATGCGGTTTCTGGAAGTTATTCCCCAAATTTTGGGTACAAGTTCCTCATGAAAAAAAAAGGTTGGGAAGATCCGGAATGGTGGGCAAAGTCGTTATGGAAGTTAAAGTGACCTACCAAAGCAAAATTGTTCTTCTGGTGTATTTTGAAAGGGAAAGTCCCTACATGGGACATTTTGCAATCTAAATTTAAATCAGGGCCGGGAAGATGCTCTATGTGCAAAAATGACTCAGAATCTATAGCACACCTATTTATTGGCTATCCTGTAGTTAAAAAAGTATGGATGGAGGTCGAGAAGATTATTCTCTTCTGCTTAGTTTGCTTTTTGATCTCAATTAATTTTTCAGAGATTGGTTCTTCTTCATCATTTTTTTGTGCTAAACTTTCAGGGGTGTTTTGGATGGTGACATTGGTCTTCTTTCTCCTAATTCTTTTAACATGACTTCCCTTAGACAAATCTAGAGCATCTTGGAAGAAATTCATTACCAAAAAGTCCTCCAATGTATCCCCCACACTCCTCAAATGAAATTAAACTAAAATCTTCACTAGTCCATGATGATATAGAGTGGTTTCTATTGATTCAAGTTTCTTTTGAACATTAGTTTCCATTCTTCTCAGACTATTCAAAAGGAAAAAGGGAAGGTTAAGGGTTCCATTCTCTATAAAATTCATTAACAATCGTATGTGATACACATACATAGACCCAACCTCCCTTCACATGTAATAAATTTTTGCACTATTAACAACATGCTACTCCATTTGTTTTTGAGTGCAGAGATTGAAATCCCTTTTCTAGAAACTGAAACGTCCATATTTGGATTTTTAAGAATCACCTTCCAGAATTCATCATGAAACTCTTTGTTCTTGAACCACTTTTCTCCTAGCCTTGGGAGTTCTGTTGCTTCAGCTATGAAGGACTCGGTAACTGCAAATTTGATGTCACCTATTTCCACTTCCATTCCATCAAATGACCTGGAAAAGGATTTAGCAATTTCCTTATGGTAACCGTTGAATTTTTCAATAAAACACAACCAACCAACCTTCTGTAACATTCCCTTCAGCTACGAATAACCCTCAATGTATTTTACTCCTACGGGTTCAGTTCTAACAATAAGCCCCGTAACCTCTGTTCTCGACTACCCTTCAAAACTACTCTCATTGCCTGAGAAATGAAATGATTGCTTATATGGTAATAAGAAGACTATGTATACAAAAGCAGAATGATTATGGATACAGAAATAGGATGATAGGGTATATGGGAACTAAATGACTGTGAATATGAAACAAAACGACTGTATATACGGAATATATGGAAACAGAGTAACCGTATACACAAAATGTGTGGAAATAGAGTGACTGTATGCACAAAGGATATAGAAACAGAATGACTGTATGCACAAAGCGGTTACATAAGTATGAGAGAAAAACTTAAGAGTTGGCATGTAATAAATAAATAGTCAAGGTTTGAAGAGTTGTATACAGATAGGTCATGTCGTTAATCTGACCGTTAACAGGTGTAGCTGTAGAAGTCCGGTTAAGTACAAGTTATGGAGTTTAAAACGAAGATCAGTTATGAAGGAATCATTGGACCGTTTGTCATTGAAGACGTAAGATATGGCAGAGACATCATGGCAGACAAATCACATCATGATTAATCAAGGAGATATGTGATCATACATGTTATACAAGCTTATGTTTTTGAATTTCTTTTTGAAATAAATTTTTTTATTTTACCTTTGGAACCTTACCTTCTGCTTGCTAATATTTTGATGTTTGCTCCATAGGTGCTTTAGGCATGATTGGTCTTCAAAGTTTTTTTTTTCTTCAATTACCTACATACAAGATTTTTTTATGAACTAGCCACTTGTGCTTGGACTAATAATCAAATTGTTGTTGTAGAATCAGATTAGCTGCAGAACAGGATCAGCTACGGAATAGAATCAGCTGCAGAACATGGAAACAACTACAGAATGTGAAACAGAGAGTAAAATGTGGCTTATGAATGAATGAAATGGAAATGGCTGTGTAAGTGAAAATAAGACATGATGATAAATGAAAAATGGAAAATAAATGCTGGGAAAGGAAAAAATTATTTGTGAAATTTGGCAATGGAAAGAAGTGAAGTTGTAAAAGTAAAATAGAGTGAAATGGGATGAGACAATGAATTTTGCAGAATGTTGAATGACTGTGGCTTTTTGTCACCATTTTTTCAGAAAGGAAATGGAAAATATAAGGTGTCAGAAACTTCTTATTTTCACCCTGCATTTTCTGTATAAGCATGCCAATCAATGATTGGTTTTCAACCTTATACAATTTACTTTATTTTATTTTTTTCAAATTTTTTTTAGATAGGAAAAACAAAGACTAAGTTGGTGGAGAAGAATGATTCTTCTTCACTAACTTCATTTCAGAATTGTTCTGGAAGACCTTGATGAACTCCTCCTTTGAAATTGGCTTTTGATATATTTTCAATTTATGACCATTCACAAGAAGAGGAGTTTGGCTTTCATCTATCGTTCTTATCCTCACTGCTCCATTACTGAAGACTTTTTCAATCTCATATGGCCCAAGCCAACGATTTTGAAACTTCCCTTGAAAATCTTTCAAATTTGAATCAAATAACAGTGCCCAATCTCCCTCTTGAAACCTTTTGTCCTTGATGTATTTGTCATGCCATTTAGCCCTCTGTTGTTGGACTATACCAGTCCTTTGAACTGCTTCTTGTCTGATTTCATCAAGTTCATTCAATTGCTCCAGTCTATGCTTTTGAGCTTCTGATAAATCCATCCCTAACTGGACTGCGATCTTGAAAGTTATGATTTGGAACTCTATAGGGAAAAGGATTTGCTTCCCATAAAGAATTTCATAGGGTGTATGTCCCGTTGTATTCCTCCACGTAGTTTTATAGGCCCATAAGGCTTCAAGAAGCCTTTCTGCCCAGTCTCTTCTATGTAGATGAACAATTTTGGTGAGGATTCCTTCAATCACTTTACTTGTAGACTCCACTTAACCATTTGCTTGTGGATGATAGGGAGTATACTTCCTATGCTTGATCTTGTACTCCTCCATAAGCCTTTCCATCATGTTGGATGTGAATTGAGATCCCTGATCTGTCACAATTTCTCTTGGAACACCAAAACGAGTAAAGATGTCCTCAAAAAGAAATTAACTACAGATTTTTCGTTAGCAAAAAGTAATGCTTTGGCTTCTACCCGTTTGGTGACATAATCAGTGCATACCAATATATACTTTTTCTGCTTAGATGGAGGATTAATTGGTCCAATAAGTCTAAAGCCCACTTTTCAAAGGGTTCAATATGTACCTGAGTTTGTAATGGCATTTCATTTGAGGGAGCCGGTTTCCCTACCCTTTGGTAATTGTCGCACCTCCTGACATATTATTTAGCATCTTTGAAGATGGATGGCCAATAATATTCTAATGAAAGGATTTTATAGGTTGTCCTCTTGTCAGCAAAGAGTCCACCACGCAGCTCATCATGACATGATTTGAGAATATTAGGCATTTCATCTTCCCTAACGCACCTTCTAATCATAAGATCTGGCCTTGTTTTATACAATTCGTTAGTGATCCATGAATATCTTGTACTTTCTTGAATAATCTTTCTTTTCTCTCTAGGAAACAAATGTGAATGTAACTTCCTTGTTACGAAGTAATTAGAAACATCTGCAAACCAAAGATTTTGAGTAGTTACTGCAAAAAGATATTCATCTGGAAACTTATCTTCAACTGGAGAGTCTTCTTTGATATTCTGAATCCTGGATAAGAAATCAGCAACTGTGTTTGTTTTCCAGGTCTATCTAGCACAATAATGTTGAATTCTTGCAAAACTAAAAGCCATCTTGTAACTCTGCCATTAGTGATAGGTTTATTCATCAAGTATCTAATTGCAGAGTGATCCGTATGAACAAAGGTTTCATAGCCTGTTATATAGTGTCTGAACTTGTTAATTGCATGAACAACAGCTAAAAGTTCCTTTTCAATCACAATATAATTCAACTCAGTGGGAGTCAAATTCTTACTTGTATAGTGAATGGCATAAGGAATCAAATCTTTTTGTCCCAATACAACTCCCATAACTGTATCTGAAGCATCTGTGGAAATATGGAAATGAAGTTTCCAATTTGGACCTCTTAAAATAGGTGCTTCAGAAATTTTTGCTTTCAAGGTTTCAAATGCTAGTTGGAAATCAGGATTCCAACTGAATTCACAATCTTTTGTAAGAAATTTGAAAAGTGGAGATGCTATTTTAGTGAAGTTTTCTATAAACGTTCTATAGTATACTGTAAATCCTAGAAAACTTCTAACATCCTTCTGGCAATTTGGAATTGATAACTTAGAGATGACTTCAACTTTAGATTTGTCAACTTTAATCCCATCTCCTGAAATGTGATGTCCTAAAAACAATACCTTCTGTAAACATCATAAAACATTTTCATGGCTTAGTGAAAGGTTTGTTTTCTTTACATCTTTTAAGAACTTTTTCCCAAATTTTCCAAAGCTTCTTCAAATGTGTTTCCATAGACTATAAAATCATCCATATATACCTCTACACAATCATGTATTAGATCAGAAAAAATTCCTAGTATTGCTCTTTGGAATGTTGCAGGAGCATTACATAACCCAAAAGGAAGTACTCGATAGGTAAAAGTTCCCCATCGATAAGTAAATGTGATTTTATCCTGATCCTCAGGTGCTACCTAAATTTGATTATAACCACTAAAACCATCCAAGAATGAGAAATACTTCTTACCTGCTAATGTATCTAACACTTGATCTATAAAGGGTAAAGGAAAGTGATATTTAAGGGTTGCTTTATTCAATTCTCAGTAATCAATGCACACCCTCCATTTACCATTCTTTTTAGGCACAGTTACCAAAGGAGAAACCCATTGGCTATCTGAAATTGGGTAAATGAAGTTTACATTGAGTAATTTCTAGAGCTCTTCTTTCACAATTTCCCTAAGATTTGGATTCATTCTTCTCTGAGGTTGTCTGATTGGTCTACTATTTTCCTCAATATAGATATGATGGATACAAGTCTTAGGATCAATGCCTTTCATGTCGGTGTACTCCCATGCAAATGCAGCAGAATATTTTTGTAATGTTTTGGTTAGCTTTTCTTGTTGCAGTTTCTCCAAGTTTTTGTTCATGTTCAATGTCCTACCTGGAAAAATTTCAATTGTAGAGCTACCAAATTCTTCCATAGAATAGAGAGACATTTGCCTAGATGACAAGTATTGAATATTAGATTTCTCTTGAAATTGTGCATGATCATATTCTGAAGATGTTTCAAAATTTTCCAATGTGTTCAAAATTTGACTATCTTCACTAATTTCTGACATAGCAAATAGAGGTTGAATATCATCTTCATCATCAATCCATTCCTTGTCATCTATTTTGTGATTGCTTTTCTTGGAGGATACAAAGAAAATTTCTTTGTTGAATTACCATCAGAAATATACGTGTCATCAGATCTACAGCTAATAAAATCATCAGTTGTGGCCAGCCAAGGTCTTCGTAATATGAGTGGGTCTCCTCCTAGATTATTATTGGGAGTTAAAATCATGAAATCAATAGGATATTCCCAAGAATATAAGGAGACTGAAATATCTTCTAGCACACCATCTGGTTTTATTACTGATCTATCTGCAAGTTGCAGTAAGGTAGGTGTGTAAAGAAGATTAGGAAGTTTAAGCTGCTCCATAGTTTGTCTACTCATAATGTTTATTGTTGCCCCTAAGTCAATCAATGTATTTGGAATTTCAATTCCATTTATATGTGTCTTGACAATTGGACTTCCTGGATCCACATATTTCTACATGGCAATCTTTCCCATCATTATGTCTGTTATCTTTCCTACCAGGTGAATTCTTTTTGTTTCTTTTGATTTTCTTCTTGGTCTTTTGATGCTCAACTCCTTTCTTGTCTTGGCTAGAATAGGGATTTCTCTAATGGCTTGTAGCAAAATAATTTTGATATATACATTCTTCAATTCATCTAGAAAATCACAATTGGGCAACAAGATCTATTTTTCTATCCCTCTATCATTTTGTAGTCTCTCAGGAAAAGGAGGTGTAGAAGTAGATGTTGGTTGCTTAATGATAGGAGTTGTGTTCACTGATTCTTTTTGTTTTTCTTTTTCAATGTTTTGGTTTTGGAGAGATGTTCCCTCAAAACTTTTATTGACTTTTAGAGAATCTTCCTCAGAAGTGTCTTGTTCTTGAATAACTACAGAAGGTCTTTCCTTTTCTAATATCCTACCAAATCTTAGTTAAACATCATTAAGATCTAATGGAGTAATCATGTAAGTTGGAAATTGTTGTCCTACCATGTAAGCATTCTGAGGGCTTTAATTGTTGGGGTTTGGTAATGGTTGGGCAGGTAGTTGATTTGGTTTCCGCTGGAATGGTGGTAAGAGTTGAGGATTTTGACTTTGTTGTGGAGTTTGTTATGGAAATGGCAATGAAAGTTGAGGGTTCTAATTTTGAAGTTGTGGTTGCTGATTTTGTTGTTGATTTTGTGGGGGAGGATAATTTTGATAGGATGGAGGATATTGATAATATTGAGCAAATCTCCCATAAGGATTTTGTACCCCTTGTACCCATGGTTGAGATTGATACTGAGATTGAGGTTGAAGCCAAGGTTGCTGCCAAGAATTCCAATTTGGTGGGGGATGAAGATACATTGGATTATTAAATCCCTGATTTTGTGGCCCCTGCCAAGGTTTTCTAGCAACAAAACAAAGAGATTCTGCAGAATTTGGGACTATTTCCTCTTGAAAGACAGCTTTAAGACTTGGGATTGAAGGACAACCCTTGGTCTCATGAATTTCTAAACAAATCATACAAGTTTCTACAATTTTTGCATCTAAAGGAAATTCCTTTAGAGCATGTTTCTTTCTACATTTTGGACAAAAAATGGCTAAAGCATTAGCCTCTATTTTCTGCTTGTTTTGAATTTTAAGTGTGTCTAGTTGTTCACTAAGGCTCCCTAGAATGTCAGTTTTAAACTCATCAAGCATATTACCAATTTCTGCCTACTTACAGATCCAGTTGCATATTTGTTTGCTCTAACAAGAGAAGGATCTCTCAACCCTTTCCCTATTTTAGATTTCCCTCTTGAGAGATGAACACATAGTTCTCCTATGTCACTTAATGGAAGTTGAGAGATATCTCCCTTCCCCATCATGTTAAGGATATCTATCCACTCATCTCTAATGGCCTTTAACAAAAGAGCTTTCAGAGTTTCTTCATCTAAATTTTTCATCTTTTCTCTTTTCAAATTATAGTTGAATCTCTCAATCAAATCTTCTAAGTTTTCATCCTCTCTTTGCATTGTTTTGAACACCTCATCTTTATGATTGGTAGGCATACAATAATCCAAGTATCTATCCAAAAATGTCTGTTTCATGTCATTTCACATTGTAATGGATTGAGTGACTAACCACATGAACCATTTCAAAGCAGCCCCTTTTAGTGTCGAAGGAATCAATTTGAGTTTTTTAGAGTCTTTTAGATAGTCATCAGTTCTGCACAAGACTTCAAACCCAAACAAAAATGTTTCAGAGTCCTCACTTCTCAACCCATAAATGTTTGGGAGGATAGATGGTGAGATATTTTTCATTGTGGTATGTGTTTCCTCATCCACTATAGGGAATCCAAAAGAATTATCTACTTCCCTATTTTCTCTGCCTCCTCCATTATTACCTCTACCTCCTCCATTATTTCCTCTACCTCTCCCTCTACCCCCTCCTCCAAACAGTGAGAATTCTCCATCTTGTTCTTCTTCTGCCATTATATTTTCTTCAGAGTCAGTATAGGGTTCAACCTGCAAGGTTATTCCCTCCTCCTCTGGTTCTTCTATTAATGGACTATGGGAGAGAGTTTATACTTTTTCTTCCTCACCAAGTATTCCTAATTCTTCAACTACAATAGGCTCTCCTGTGGAGGTGAAAAAGGTTATCCCTGTTGTTGGAGACTCAAAAAATTTCTCTCCTAGTACTGTTTTGGTAGATGAAGTAGGACAATCTTCTGATTGAGTTTCTGCCCCTTGAATTCCAGGAATCCTGTGGCTGGGAGTATGAGTCTGGGATGGAGGTGTGTCTTTTCTAACTCTTGGTGGAGTAGGTGGAGTTGTTGAAATTGAACTTCTGCCCCTAGCTATAAATCTACCCCTAGAGTCTCTTTCTCTATGCATGTCATTGTTTTGTTTTGTTGTTTTTTTTTTAATGTAAGAGATAAGGCTACCTAGTTACACTTCCTCGGCAACGGCGCCAAAATTTTTGGTCAATTTAGTGGCATAAATTGCTCTACATAAATTATCAATTCGGGTATCATAAACTGATGAAGTGTAGTGCACTATATGTGCTAGATGACTCTTACTTCACTGTTTTTGTATTTTATGTTGTCTTGGGGGTTTTTGGTCCTTTAGTCCCTAATGATTTACAATGTACTTAAATCTAACTTCTGTAAAGACTACTAAGGACCTAAAGAAATGAGAACTAAAAGAGCTTAAGTAAGATTTGAAAGCAAAGTTTTAATCAAGAAAAAAAAGAGTTTCTATCTTTAATCATATCATTATTTCCAAATCATGAGCTACAAACCAAAAAGTAAAATTGTGGTCTATTAAATTACAGAAACAAGACTAAATGAAATACTAATAGTGAAAGTGAAATTGCAACTATCTATTATGGAAACAAAACCAAAATGAAATACTAAAACTGAAAGTGAGATTACAACTAATGTTTAGTCTATTGCAGAAACAAAACTAGATGAAAACTGAAAGTGAAATTGCAACAAAACTAAATGAAATACTTAGTTACTCTGCCTCTCAAATTTGGAAGACAAACTTCCTTGGGATGAAATTTTGAGGAATTTTGTATTTCATTATCCCAAGGGAAGATAAATCCAGAAATGCAGAAAAGAAGCATTGCATGAATGAAGTATTCAACCACTTAGTTTGAGATGAGTTATCAACTAGAAGGGTTTTTAGAAACATTCATCTACACCATGAGTCAGTAAACTAGTAATAAAATGGCAAGAACTGTAATGGTACTGATCAGTATAATTGAAAACTTAAAGACTAGTGAAATAGTAAATGAAATAAACTACATTACACCATTGCATTTCAACCTCTAACTACTGATAAAAACTAGAAAAAAAATTAAACAAAAAGAAGTTATTCTACACTGAAAGAAGTTATTCTACGTTAGTAAGAAAATGATAAAGACTGCATTGTAAACAAGGTTATTATGGAAAATATTATGAACATTGTGAAAGAAATGGTGAATTGATAGTTTAACTATAAAAGACAAAACAAAATGAAATGAAACCTTAGTCAGTGCAAGGGCCCTCTACAACTGCTCAGGTTATGCGTACTCAATCAAAACTCCAGAAACACTTTCAGATATCCATAAAACACACCGTCTTCATATTAAAAACAGAGAATGAGTTTTTTTCAAAATTACAGAAGAATACTCTGAGCTTACTACATGAGCAAATTCCAACTGGTTGCGTTCTTTACACAAGTATTTATAAGAAAATTATATAACTGTTTATAGAGAAAAATAAGCTACAGCCAAAAACACGTAGCAGACAGGCACACAGAATTCTCTTCGTCGGTTGTTGGAGACATAAATCTAAGGTGATGGTTGTTGGATTTGGTTGCACAGATGGTTGTTGGAGTCCGTGGGTTTAGGATCCCATCACTATGAAACGTGTACAAAATAGAGTTATGTTTGCCTTTGGTCTCTACGTTTGACTTCTCCTTTGACCGGAGTCTTGTACCATCTTCCTTGTCGACCTAGGCTAGGTGAATAGG
The DNA here is from genome assembly GCA_000404065.3 of Pinus taeda. Taxonomy (NCBI): domain Eukaryota; kingdom Viridiplantae; phylum Streptophyta; class Pinopsida; order Pinales; family Pinaceae; genus Pinus; species Pinus taeda. The sequence goes on along the minus strand of APFE031470385.1, from coordinate 148,230 downwards.
ACACGATCCATGTCATGATGTTTTCAAAGCTGCCCATGTAGCTAGTTTCTCCTTCTGACACCTGGAACCTGTTAAAGCATGGAAGTAGTTGCCAAATAGTTGATTAGTTGCAGAATAGGCTGCGTTCCGTAGGCAAAAGACAAAAACTTATTCAAACAGAAAAACATAAAGGCATAACATGTAAATCACTAAAATGTTCTCCTTAAGGCAATGTATACTGGATATTAATGATAGGGATGCATTTTCTTCATGGAAAAAACAAAGAAAAGGGAAGAGAAGAGTTGCTAAGGAAAGGGCAGTTTTGAGGCTCAACACATAGCTCGAAGTTCACCCACCGATATGGGTGGTTTCACTTTGGACCCCGTTGCTACGTGTCACCTAATAAATGGCATTGAGCGACCTTCCCCGAAAACACCCCAGCCTAAAAGCGGTGCGACCAAAACCCGCTTACCACCTCCCGCTAGACGACAAAAACATCCTTGTTGGCCGGATAAATCGTTCTTGCAGACAAGACCGATCTCCCTAGTATCAATTGATATCCAGCAACAAGCATGACAAGCAAATCTATCTTTCTCTAAACATAGTGTGATTCATTAATAAAAACTAAAGAGGTGTTTTAGACCCTACCTTAAGTCCAACGCTAGTTTGTGGCAGCCATGCTCCGACAGCTCCAAAAGAGTTTCCTTTTAAGAATGTTAGGGTCCCACCCTAACCCCCTTATCTATGTAATGGGACCACGTCATAGTCAAGAGTCAATAAAGCCCATATTAATAATTGTAAGTGGTTAATCCGCAATTAATAATGGAACCACAGTTAGTTGCAAATGGGTCGTAATATTAGATAGATGGTTTTAGTAATACCGCGGTATTGGCCCGTGGTATTGCATGTATGAGTCATATATAAAGGATAGAAACTCCCTGCGAGGAGTATCGTGTCTTATTTTGTAATCGAGCTCTGCTCTATTGGAGGTTGCCCCCTCGAAGAGGCCTGTGAACATTTCTCTCTGAGTAATAAAATCATTGCTATTCTGTGTTCTGGGTATATTTTCTTCGCATATTCTGTGTTCTGGGTATCTTTTTCTTCGCATATTCTCTGTTCGGTGTTACTTTGCAGGTTAAGAAGCATAACAAGTGGTATCAGAGCACTTTCCAGAGCTCGGTGGAATCTCCAAATTTTAGCAATTTTTTTTTTGGCTAGAGACGTGTTTCGGCGTCTTTAAACCACGGGATCTGTCATTAAGCGCATAAACCTGCGGATTTGGGGAGGCATGCACGCAGGAAATACAAGAGGTGGTCACGTCTGTTGGACTCCCTTGTAACCCCTGTGGGTACCCCTTCGAGTAGTAGCGCATTAGACAGAACCGCGCATGGACTGTCTTCCACGTACCCTCTGGGTATATAGGAAGCCCCATAGCTACCTTGAAGCCTCGCCATCAATAAACCTTCGGCCGTCTTGTGGCTACAGTACATCACGAACAGCACTCGGAGAGATTACTCGCCCGTACGATAGGGTAGTCGGGTTGTACGGCTAAGGGTACGGTCGATCCTCCTTAGTTAGAGCCCTGAAACATTGGGCCGAGTACTACTGCCAGACCCTTATGTATATTGCGATCTGTAGCACCTGACACTCCTCAAGACCCTAGTTCCCTTTTTTTTTCATCATCTCTTCCAGATCCGCTTGAGAAAAGGAGTGAAGCAGCAGCAGACATCGGTCCCAATCAGCCAGTCCCGATCTATTAGATTCATCAGATCTGCAGAAGCAATCAGTTCAGCCGTCCAGCGCTACCCGATCCGCCATTCAGATCTCTCAGATCCACCAAACCAGAGGCATTGTGAAGGGTTCCTATACCAGGGTATAATTGTCGTAGGACTTTTGGCCGCATTGACATTTTGAGTATTTGGCGACTGCAATATTGATCAAGAAGGAGTAAAACTCCGTTAGGAGTAAAAAAAAAAAAAAAAAAGACCTGATATCTTCCGGGATGCTTATTGGTAATCTAGCCCATTAAAATCAGGACGCCGAGCTGAGCATGGTGGTACCATTCAATTAATTGCGAAATTTTTTTGGCAGTCCTAATTTTTCATCAGGTCGATGTATGGTAGCAACTAGAGCTCAAGAGATGGCCAATGAAAGGATGGACAAACTTGAAGAAAATGTGAACGAAATCCAAACTCAGCTTCGCAGACTAGATCTGGTGCGAATGCAAAAAGAGCTGAACGGACTAAGTCTCCAGCTACAGGATTTTATGTCAAAAGGTAAGGAGGATTTTATTCAAAAGGCAAGGAGCAAGCCCACGAGGAGGGATATAATGGCCATGAAGGCAATTACGATGAATCTAGCCACTCTCCTCACGTCTGGCACACCCATCCACCACATAGTCAGCGACCTCCCAAGTTGGATATGCATAAATATGACGATTCTCACACGTCCGCATGGCTAGCACAAATGGAGCAGTATTTCAAATTGAATCATATCCTAGATGATGGGACTAAGCTTATGTTGGGGAGCATGTACTTCGACAATGAATGGTGGCAATGGTGGGAATGGCATCAGCATTGCAATGGATATTTTAGGACTTGGACCCAATTTACCAAAGCTCTTCGAGATCGCTTTGAACAAGAAGACTCTTATTTGGGTCGTCTCACTAAGCTCCGATAGACTGGTACAGTGGAGGAATATATTACCGCTTTTGAAGGCTTAGCTTTCCGCACTAGGGGTCTCACAGATGAGTTCTACATGGAATGTTTTATTAGCGGTCTTAAAGAAGCCATCAAAGCTCAAGTTCTACTTCACCACCCTCCCACGTGGACGGAGGCTTGCCAGGTAGCTCGTAAGGTGGAACGTGCATTAGCAGCCTAATACAGTCGCCCAAATTTCCCTGCTAAAGGTCGTCCCCCACAGGCTCAGAACACGACTTAAACACTTAAGGTCCAAAAGGTGTCCCCTGCGGAAATGGCCGAAAGAAGGAAGCAAGGCCTATGTTACTACTGTGATGAAAATACTCCCCAGGTCATAAATGTAAGGAGCCCAAATTCTTTCAAATAGATGCCACTGACTACAGCTCAACAGAGGAAGATCCTCCACTCGAGGAACATGAGCCGCTAGAGGACAACAACCAACAGGACAATGTCTCTGACGAACCAATTATTTTGTTGCATGCCTTGGCAGGGATTTCTTCCCCTCAAACGCTCAAAATCAGAGGGTTTATTAAACATCGCCCAGTAGTAGTCTTGATTGATAGTGGAAGTACACATAATTTCATCCATGAAAAAGTCGCCGAAGCAGTGCATTGCTTTGTAAGAGCAGTTTCTAACTTCCAAGTTCAAATTGCAGATGGAGGCACAATGAAATGTGAAGGCCGTTGTGAAAATGTCAAACTTCAAATGGGGGATTATCAGTTGAAAACCCACATGTTTTCCATACACATGGGGGGTTATGACATTGTCCTAGGTGTTGACTGGCTCCACACTCTTGGGCCAATCACAATGGATTTCCAGGAGTTGTATATGAGTTTTAAGCAGAACAACCACAAACATACCCTCCGAGGATTCCAGGCGGGAGCCCCATCTATCATCAGCTCACATAGGATGGAAAAATTGTTAAAAAAGGGAAATCATGGCGTTTTAGCTCAATTTAATGCCATCCAGGTAGTCAAAACCAATTCACCGCCACTTCATCTAGAGATGCAACAGATTTTAAATAACCATTTGTCGGTCTTTGACAAGCCTCAAGGGCTTCCAGCCTCGCGAGGAGAACATGATCATAGCATCACCTTGGTTCCAGGGGCCCAAACCCCAAATGTGCGCCCATATAGATATCCGTTCACCCAAAAGAATGAAATAGAAAAAATCATCAAGGAACTTTTGGAAGCAGGGGTCATTCGTCCCCGCATCAGTCCTTATTCATCCCCAGTGGTCATGGTGCTCAAGAAATATGGGGAGTGGCGGATGTTTCCTGACTTCATGGCCCTCAATAAGTTGACAGTCAAAGATAAATTTCCCATCCTGGTGGTTGATGACTTGCTGGATGAACTCAATGTGGCTCAATTTTTCACGAAGTTAGATCTTCGCTCTGGCTACCACCAGATTCGCATGAAGGAAGTCGACATCCCCAAGACTGCTTTCAAAACTCATGAAGGTCACTATGAATTCCTGGTCATGCCATTTGGTCTTTTTAATGTCCCCTCTACTTTTCAGAGCCTTATGAACCACATTCTCAAACCATATCTCAGGAAATTTGTCCTTGTCTTCTTTGATGACATCCTCATCTATAGTTGCACTTGGGCCGCACATCTTCAGCATGTATATCTACTCTTGCAACTGCTCCGCAAGCATACATTATTTGTCAAGATGTCCAAGTGTTCATTTGGCATGATAGAGGTAGAGTATTTGGGCCACAGTGTGGGGCGTGAGGGTGTCAAGGTGGACCCCAAAAAGATCCAAGCAATGCAGGAATGGCCTCAACCTAAGACCTTGAAGAGTTTGCGAGGATTTTTGGGTCTCACAGGCTATTATCGTAAATTTGTCCGTAACTATGGTCGCATAGTGAAAGCCCTCACCCAAATCCTAAATAAAAATTCATTCTTCTGGAATGAGGAAGCCCAACAGGCCTTTACAGCTCTAAAAAATGCCATGAGTTCCACTCTAGTTTTAGCACTACCTGACTTCACCAAATATTTCGTCATTTAATGTGATGCTTCAGGTACAGGTATTGGGGCGGTTTTAATGCAGGAAGGGCGACCGTTGGACTTCACAAGCCAGAAACTCAGTGGGAAGAATCAGGGCCAATCTACATATGAGAAGGAAATGATGACCATCTTACATGCAGTCGACACTTGGCGACCTTATTTATTGGGGCGACATTTCCAAATCCGCACAGATCAGCACAGTCTTAAATATTTTTTGGAGCAACACCTATCCTCCCCACAACAAAATAAATGGCTAGCCAAAATGTTGGGATATGATTATGAGATCATTTACAAGAAAGGGACAGACAATAGGGTAGCCGATGCACTATCTCGCCAATTTGAGGAGGAAAGCACCCTACTAGCTATTTCCCTCCCCATTCCAGAATGGATTGAAGAAGCTCACAGGGAATGGTTTTCACACCCCGAGCTCTCCCAACTCATTTCTCAATTACAAGCAGATCCCCATTCCACCAAGGGCTATTTGTGGCAGGATGATATTCTTCGCTACAAGTACAGAGTCGTACTATCACCAACATCCACCTTCAAAAGTCGCATTTTGGCAGAGATGCACACATCTCCCATTGCAGGACATTCAAGCTTTCAGAAGACGTATGCTTGCACCAGAAGATAATTTTTCTTGACAGGCATGAAAAAGGACATCCTTACCTTCGTAACCGAATGCGATGTCTGTCAACGCCACAAAGGGGAAACCGTCAACACACCAGGCACATTACAACCATTTCCCATTCCGGCATCAATTTGG